>NQII01009579.1:0-50791 GCA_002778355.1 Clitarchus hookeri | reverse complement strand
GTATTTAAAAAATATGAAGGGTGTTTTTTTAATGTATTTATCCATCATAGATTTTCTATACTTGTTAAGGAAAGAATGAAATGCTTAAGTAAATTTAAAATGAGAGTTCTGGGACATGTGTAAAGTGTCGGAGCCCGGAGCCCGGAGCCATCCGCAATCTTGGATTACGTAACAGCNAGAGAGTTCTGGGACATGTGTAAAGTGTCGGAGCCCGGAGCCCGGAGCCATCCGCAATCTTGGATTACGTAACAGCCGCCATTTTGGATGACCTTTGTTATTTGACCTTGACCTCAATATTTCTTGTTTTCCCTGAAAAACTTTCAAAATTTCTAGAATTTCCCTTAAAATTTTCTTCCAAATCTGCAAAATTTCCTTCAAAAAGTTTCCTTACCCAACATTTTCATGTGTCACTCAGTCTAAAAATAGCATGACCTTCTTTCAAGAATGTTCCAGTTCATTCTCTGTCGTTCTGCCTATCATTCTCTGTTTTTCCACTCTAAAATCTTATAATTAATTTTCATGTCACGATACTTCATGCTCTGGCATTCTTCGACGGACGGACGGATAGGAAAAAGTTGCCCTGCGATTTGTAGAAGATCACGTGACCGCCGGACGGATGGGTATCTGACAAGAGACATGGCATGGGGGCCAGCACAGGTTTAAATGATGTATACATAAAATATATATAATGGAAATATTTTTCCCAAATGTTATAGGCAAGGNGGCCAGCACAGGTTTAAATGATGTATACATAAAATATATATAATGGAAATATTTTTCCCAAATGTTATAGGCAAGGGTATATCCATACGAGAGGTATGTGTTCGTAATGTCAACTCCTGCAGCAGGCATGTTGACAAGCCACTGAAATTACACTACAACAATTGCTCTGAACTTCTTATTAATATAATTTAGAAACAGTAGATACATGGGTATTTGAGAGATAATGAAATATATAATAAATGTGAGATGACAACTCATGTCGGGAAAGATGGTTCACTCATAAAATATATAATATCAGCAATGAGATGTTTCATATGCATAACCATGCTAAGTTAANTGGGAAAGATGGTTCACTCATAAAATATATAATATCAGCAATGAGATGTTTCATATGCATAACCATGCTAAGTTAAATTTTCTGACTGCTAGAACAGCATCTCATTATTTTCTCTATGTCTTCTCGATGAGAGTAAGAAGTTCTGGATTATTTGTAGTGGTACAAGCTGTTTTATAAACCGAAAATGGGTTAGCTATATTGCTGGGTTTTGCAGAGGATTACAGGCACGTAATTATTAATTCCAAACCAGAATTGATCATTCTGTTAACTTATGCGCCAATAGACATATAACACAGTATACTTAGATCTCTAAGTTTCAAAACTTAAGAATTAAATATATAAAANCTTATGCGCCAATAGACATATAACACAGTATACTTAGATCTCTAAGTTTCAAAACTTAAGAATTAAATATATAAAACATTTAATTTATAAAAATATATTTGTATATAACATCGTAGTCGAACAAGTTAGGAGAATATTTGCGACCGATGTCANCTTATGCGCCAATAGACATATAACACAGTATACTTAGATCTCTAAGTTTCAAAACTTAAGAATTAAATATATAAAATATTTAATTTATAAAAATATATTTGTATATAACATCGTAGTCGAACAAGTTAGGAGAATATTTGCGACCGAGGTCAGATCATGCGCTATAATTATGTTTGAAAAACTCTTCACTACAGTTTAATATTCCTCTTTAATACAAAGTACAATTCGTCCTTAATATTCGCATTTCTTTTAAAAATACTGAACTGTAGATACATAACACAAAGTTTAAATTTTTTTAGATACATAACCTTTTTAATCATATGG
Organism: Clitarchus hookeri; assembly: GCA_002778355.1. NCBI lineage: Eukaryota > Metazoa > Arthropoda > Insecta > Phasmatodea > Phasmatidae > Clitarchus > Clitarchus hookeri. The sequence continues at coordinate 48,909 of NQII01009579.1, read as the reverse complement.
GTACTTAACATATAATTCGTAAATTTCTTTAAAATAAACATGGCTGTAGACATATCATGTGCTATAGTTAACTTTAAAAACCTTAATTGTCCACACCATCTTAATCGAAGTCACGAGTAATACTTGTGATAAATTGTTGACTATATCTTGAAAGGGTGTAGAATGGTTTATAAGAATGCTTATAAGAAGGTTTAAGGCATACCTGACCACATCACCTTGATTGATTTCAGAAAATTTACATGTGATACATATTTGACAGCTATGACTTAAATGGTTCGGAAACGGCGGCCAACTATGATAATAAGACTTGAGGCATTACTTGCATTATCACCTTAATCTAGGTCACGAGTGATGATGACTTCAGCTTCAATGGATGAAAAATGGCTGCCAAATATGTTTATAAGAAGGCTTAGTGCATAATGGGCAATAACATTTTGGTCTAGGCCATGAACAGTGCCTATGACATGCATTTTATGACTATAGCTTCAATGGGTAGTAAATGGTAGTCAGCTATGTTTATAAGGAGCTTAAGGCATAATTGACCATATGGCTCTGATCTGAATGTTATGGCTATAACTTCGAGGGATGGAAAATTGTGCCAATTTATCCTTATTAAAAGGTTTAAGGCAAAATTCAATTTTCATTTTGGTGAGACTTGCATTGGTCTGATGTGTTTCTATTTCCATGTGTCTAAATCCAGCAGTCGTTGAATGATATGCAGCTGTGCCTGTAAGTTCGTGCAGGTGCGACATGTGCATAATGCCCTTAAAACACGACCTGAGGTAAGGCAGCTACTGTTCTGTATTCGTCACTCGGGCTCATTACATAATTACATAATTATTTCAAAACAACCTAACATCATGCCTATGCCTACTAAAGGCAATATGGCTACGAACACATGTGAATAATCAAACTTTATGGGGTCACATTAGCATTCGACTCGAAAACACGAGCCCGAAAAAAAAAATATATATATAACAGTTTGTATATTTACGTACACAATTCTATGCTTATAAAATGCAATATGGTGCTGGTCATTGCCTCATAGTCACGTTTTCTGACATAATATTAGAATTCTCTTTGAAAATACGAATCCGTAGACAAATAATAAAGTAAATGATTATTGTAGCTACACTAAAAGAGAACTTGGCATGGTTATGCACATGAAACATATCATTGCTGATATGTTATATTTTATTAGTGAACCATGCTTCCCAAAATGAGTTATGATCTAACATATATTTCCTCGCATCTCGAATAGTCATGTCTATACTGTTCCGCATTTATGTTAATAATAAATAAAAAATTCTGAGTATTGGTTATAATTATAATAAATTTGTATAATATGTAATTATTATTTGTATAATATGTATTTATTATTTCGTTCTATCATTGAGAATGAGGCTTATCAAAGCAAAGTATATTTCCATAAAAAATTAGTTATCTGGTGAATTTATTTTATTANATCATCTTGTCAGGTGTGTTGCTGATGGCTGGTGGCACACTGTAGCTCGTGCAAGGTATCATCTTGTCAGGTGTGTTGCTGATGGCTGGTGGCACACTGCAGCCCATGCAAGGCATCATCTTGTCAGGTGTGTTGCTGATGGCTGGTGGCACACTGTAGCTCGTGCAAGTTATCATCTTGTCAGGTGTCTCACCATTATATCCTGGAGCATTGTTATAGTTTTATCTGATGTGACTACTGTGTCACTTCCACAATTTTTTCATGTTAAAAGATTTTACATCCGTGTTTAGTCTCCAACCTGGGGTTTATAGCTATTTCCTGGAGGTTTATACTCTTGTCCTGAGTTGTGGATCTGAAATTGTATTCATGTCAGGCACATATGCACTGCAGTTACTGGAGGTAGTATCGTACTTGCTTTGCTTCATGTATGTGCTGTTCCCAACTTCTCTATTTTCCTCTATCTATTTACTTTCCTCTTCTTCTTTGGCTGTCGTCTCTCTGTTTAGTTTTATTATCCAGGTTTCTAGGAATATTTTTCTCTAAACATGTTCAAGGTGCCCCACTCTCCTACTTAGAAAATAAATGTTACATACTATTTCTCATTTGGGTACTCTAAATAAAAAAAATCATGATAAGTTTATAAAAAAAATGTAAAGTCAGGATTGATTACTGCAGTGTGTAGGCAACAACTTGCTCCGACTTCCTGGCCTACAGTAAATGTGTCATTGGAATGTGTTGTTGAGACCGAAATACTGGAAGGTAACGGTATTGCTCGCCACAGGATGTAGGCATGCTCTTTTAATGTGTGGAAAGCACTCTGTTGATGTATAATTTGCTATCGTACAGAGAAAAAAATTATTTACTTACTATTATTTATGCGTACAAGTGTAAAGAAAATGATTGTAGTAACTAAAATAAAAGATTACTTAGAATAGTTATACATATGAAACATTTCATTGCTGATATTATCTATTCTATGAGTGAAACATCGTTCCCGACATGAGTTATCATCTCACACCTGCCTACAACATTTGGGGAAATAATCTCCACATATATATATATATATATATAATGTATACATCATTTAAATCTGTACTGGCACCCATGTCACGTCTCCGTCAGTTGCCAGTCCTTCCGGCGGTAATGTGATCTTCAACCAATCGCTTGGCAACATTTTTTTTTATCCGTCCGTCCGTCGGAGAATGACAGAGCATGAAGTATCATCACAGAGTAATGAACTATGACATTCTAGGGTGGAATGATAGAGCATGAACTGGAACATTCTTTAAACAAGGTCGTGCTATTTTTAGACTGAGTAACATGTGAACATTTTGGGTAAGAAAGCTTTTTGCAAAATATTTTGAGGGAAAACGGGAAATTTTTATGTCAACGTCAAAGGTTTTCTAAGATGGCGGCTGTGACGAAATCCAATATGACGGATAACTCCGGGCTCCGACAATTCACACCTGTCCCAGAACTCTCATTTTTTATTTACTGACGTAGTGAATNATGACGGATAACTCCGGGCTCCGACAATTCACACCTGTCCCAGAACTCTCATTTTTTATTTACTGACGTAGTGAATTTTCGAGATTTGTATCGTCGAGTTCGTATATTTTCTGTTTGATATATGGTAAATTTATCATACAATGTATAAGTTAAAATTTTCCATTACAGTTAAGGACGTTTATTTAAAATTTTTTACAGTGTATTTACGCAGTGCGCAGGGAGCAATTCTGGCTGGGTGAGCGCGTATTCTGCTCCAAGCGTGTTTGACAGGTTGATAATTGCGCGTGCTGCTACACGATTACTGCAGTCCATTCCCCAAATTGCTGTAATGGCTTGCAACCATTACTCAGAATACAGACTGATTTGACAACGGACGTCGTGGTAATGCAGATCGTGGGTGCTCTGAAATGTAGGCGAAAACTNTCAGAATACAGACTGATTTGACAACGGACGTCGTGGTAATGCAGATCGTGGGTGCTCTGAAATGTAGGCGAAAACTGCTCGCCTTTCAGAATAACGAAACGACTTTATGAAAGTATAAATCGTTACACAATTCTGCATATTTTAAGGAAAGTGTGCTCAGTGCTGGATACATGTTATATGTTTGTTAGTCGAAACATATCTACGAAATTTTCGTCAACATTTCATTAGAGCTTATAAAAAGTTCATAATACAGTATGTATACTCCCTCTTGTGTAATTAATCAGAAGAAGCATAGACAAATTTTCACTGTGAGTATATGTATAAAGTATTTTCCAAATGAAAGATAAATTCATTGAAACAGTGAAACAAATTTACTAAGTACTATGCGTGCATTAATGTTGAGTTATGTTCACTTAGTGAGATATTAATTAATAACNATGAAACAAATTTACTAAGTACTATGCGTGCATTAATGTTGAGTTATGTTCACTTAGTGAGATATTAATTAATAACTGCCATTCATAAGCTTGATAGTGTATGATGTGAAAGACCTAACATCAATTAGTGAAATAAGATTCACTGAAATTAAGTCAATATGCTTCTACCGAATGAAGGATTCACCGGAATTTACTGGAAACTGCCATTAAAATCAGACATTCGGTCACTGTAATTTTCGGTATGGTATCATTGATCCAGNCCGGAATTTACTGGAAACTGCCATTAAAATCAGACATTCGGTCACTGTAATTTTCGGTATGGTATCATTGATCCAGCTGAATAATTTTTCACTGGCTTTAATGAAGTGCAGAATTTTTTACTATTTAAGGCTTGTAGTACACTAATTACAGTTAAAAAAGATAATACAGGTTGATGTGTGTGTGTTTATGTGTGCATGTGTGAGCGAGAGATGGTACAGGATGCACGTTCACAATTGAATCATATACGGCGCCATCGCCGTCATGATAGTATAATAGCCACAAAAAAGTACACATGCCATAGGACTAAATTATGATGGTTTGTGGTGTGTCCGAACGTACACTTTTATATTCTGTCTCTTTCAAACTAGTAAACCAGGCTTAATGAGTTTTCTCGGCTGTTTTTTTACAAAGTGTCCCTGATCAAACTGAAAGTTCACTCTTGTAAATGAGGAAAAATACAACTTCTGAATACCGAAAATCTATTTATTTAAGAACTGACATTAAGAAAAGTAATGACAATAATACAAATATCACAATCGGTTTTAATTCCGTACATGAGCATTTGAAACTTTAACACAGTTTATGACAGGGAATGACTGTTACCTTTTTTTTTAATGAACACGAAATAATAACTCTGTTTTGTCTAATATATATATATATATATATATATATATATGTGTGTGTGTATGTGTGTGTGTGTGTGAGTGTGTGTGTTACCAACACACGAGTACACCATGACGTGCTATATAAACTGTCATCCAGTTGCAAAATAAACTGACGTATACGGGCGTTTGAAGTCTAGTTTTTCCTCAAATATATTCGCAAAATTCCACAGTACAGACGCATCGCTTGAATTTAATTGCACAGGATACTGGATAAAATAAATACTGATACCTGTGATAAATTTAGACGGACTGAAGTGGCTTTAATGATTAGGTATCACTTTATGATTCACAGAATGGTATTTTTTAAGAGGGATTTTTTTTATAACTTTGAATATCCCTTGACGTAGCTCTGTTTACAGGGCTGTGTGAATTTTTCGTAAACAATTGATTTTATATACACAAAAAGAACCTTATACACTCAATATTTATTCATGTTATTAAAAAAAAATAAAGCCTGTTCCACAATTTAAAGGATAGTTCCATATACAAATTTTGCTGGTGTTTCTTTAAGAATATATGGATCAGTATTACACACATATATATGAATATATGTATATACATATATACAGGGGATGGACAAAATAATATGAACACCATGATATATAGTAGATTTTGTTGCATGTTAGCAACACTGCTTCCGTGTAAATAATGTGACGCGTATGTATTGCACAGTTTACGTGCCAAACCTTGTAGGTTATATTTCAGTGTATAATACGCTTTGTTCTGCGACGGTTAAAACAAGCGATCGGTGAAATTTGTGATCTCTCAGACTTCGAAAGAGGGCAAATCGTTGGTGCTCTGTTAGCGGGAGCGTCTGTGACGAAAACAGCTGAATTGTTTAACGTTTCACGAAAGACAGTATTCACGGTAATGACAGCATACACAAACATGGTAAAACATCATCGGCGAAGAGGAATAGTGGGCGAAACCCAAAGTTAACTGACAGAGACCGACGAACATTAAAAATAATTGTGGCCAGACAACATAAAACTGCCGCGGCAAATGTGACAGCAGATCTCAACACTCACTTGAGTAATACTGTTTCGACCAAAACAGTACGGCGGGACCTCCACAAAGCTAACATTCATGGAAGGGCTGCAATTGCGAAATCCTTTATAACGGAAGCCAACGCTAAGCTGCGAAAGAAGTGGTGCCACAATCATAAAACCTGGACACTTGATGATTGGAAGAATGTGGTATGGTCCGATGAATCATCGTTTACATTGTTTCCTACAAACGGCCGAGTTTATGTATGGAGAACCCCAAAAGAAGCCTACGATCCGGACTGCCTGCTACCTACAGCCAAGCATGGGGGAGGTTCCGTTATGATTTGGGCGGCTATATCGTTGTATTCAGCTGGTCCTCTCATTCCTATCTTTGGCCGAATTACTGCGAATTAATATCTTGACATCCTCAATGATGAAGTTCTTACTATGACTAGCATAGTGCTACCAAACTCAGCAATATTTCAAGATGATAATGCGCCCATACACACAGCCAAAAAGGTTCAGTCTTGGTTTGAGGAGCATCAGAATATCATCAAACATCTTCCCTGGCCAGCACAATCGCCAGACCTCAATATAATTTAACCGATATGGGGGGAGGGGGTTAGAGCAGAGAGTGAGGAGCAGATTTCCATCTTCAACATCATTGAAGCAATTGGCGGATGTTTTGGTACAAGACTGGGACAGCATTACGTTGGAAACTATTCAGACACTCAACGAATCTATTCCGCGACGAATTGCAGCTGTTCTAAAAACAAATGGTAGCCCAACACCTTATTAATAAATAAATATTGTGTATATGTCAGGTGTTCATATTATTTTGTCCATCCCTTGTATATGACGGTGCTCTATAAGGTAGATTTTGCTCCATAATTTAAAGAATAGTTCTATATACAAATTTTTCTTGCGTTTCTTTAAGAAAATATGGATTTGGTTACATCAGTCTAAACTAACACTTTCCTTATAAACTTAACCATACTGACAGTGTAATCATTTTAGACAAAATAGGGAAACAAATTTCATTAATTTTTAATAACACAAATAAATCTTGAGTGTATAAGTTTTATTTGTGTGCAGTAAATCAAGTGTTAACGCAAAATTCACACAGCCGTGTAAACAGAGCTACGTTAAGGGATTTTCAAAGTTATAAAAACAATCCCTCTTAAAAAATACCATTCTGTGAATTCATAAAGTGGTACCTAATCATTAAAGCCACTTCAGTATGTCTAAATTAATCACAGGCATCAGCATTTATTTTATCCAGTATCATGTGCGATTAAATTCAAGCGATACGTGAATACTGTGGAATTTTGCAAATTTATTCGAGGGAAAACTAGACTTCAAACGCCCGTATACGTCAGTTTATTTTGCAACTGGATGACAGTTTGTAAAACACGTCTTGGTGAACCCGCGTGTCGGTAAGAAACCTGCAAGAAGGCAAGGGTCGACCGAACACCACTTTACATGATGTTGGAGTGAAAACTGGCAACCGACTGGGGCAGTAGCCGGGTAGCTGAGACTCGGCAGTGCACTACACATTATTACGGAGTCTGACTTAAACTTCACTGGACTAGGAAAGATTTACTGCCCCTACCGATAAGCTATCACGTGTTGCTTATTTTTGTATATGTAAGTGATAATTTTTTAAAAACTTTTATCACTGCAAAAAAATTGAAACCTTTTGTTTTTGCAAAATTTGAGGGTTGCCTAATTTTATTATTATTATTGTAATAAAACACTCTACCTCAAATTCTCGTTCCTGATTGAATTATATTAGTTGTTACGAGATTTGAATGTCTGCGCGCGAATCACAGACAACCTGTAAATGGGCAGCCTACTGGCCCAGTCCAGTTAGACGTAGTCTTTTTACAAAAAACACGCGGTCAGTAAACAAAGTAAATCTGAATGTGTACATGCAGGATATTGAAACCTGGCCTACGCATGGAAATATTTTCGCGAAATGAGGTGTCCTTCCTTACTTGTGTGTGGAGACAGGAATTTTCAGCGAAAAAATTTCAGGTCCAGTTGTACTCAAAGCGTTTCTGTTCATATGCACTTTCGTGATTGGATGATTTTAAATATCACGTGACTCAAGTGTCTACCCGCGAATCACAAACGTTCAGTATCGGAGAACTTTATTACGATTGGCCCAGTCAAGTAAGAACATGTCTTCTCACGTAGCCACCTGGCCAATAACCAAAGGAAGTTGTGGTTGTGGGCGTAGGATATTGAAGTCTAGCATTGACTATAAGTATTTTCGCAAAAAAATATATTTCCCTACTTAAGTGCCGTGTTTAGTTTTAAAATTATATTAGTAATAATGTTTCACTGTCATTATGACATCCAAATGATGGCATAGAACACATTATCAATACGCTGGTATACGTGATAGTTTAATTTTAATTTTTCACAGTTTAAATGTTATATTTTTTTACCCTTCACATTGCTGCAAGACAAAAAAATCACTGCGTTGACCTCAATTTCTTATAAATATCTATTTTTTTACATCCAGAAATATTAGGTGTGTGTCGTACATTTAATGTAAATAATACATATTTCTGCAAATCTAAAAGTAAAAAGCAAATTCGGAAAGCATCTTCATATTAAAATCGAACATTTCGCACGCTGGCGACCTGAGCGGAAAATTGCTTTCTATTGGAAAAGGATATTCCCGTAAGATGGCAGAACAAAACTGAGGAAGAAATATTACTTGGAAAATGGAAAAGCCTGTGAATAAATTAGCTAATATTAAATAACAACCGAAAAGTCCGTAATTTTACGAGGATTTCGTTTTTACCGACGCTTTCGGAAGGTCCGGAAATTTTTACTAACGGTAAAGGTCAAGAAAGGGCGGATCTCTGCACCCGCACACCCTATTTATTTGTCAACAGGAAACTGATAACAATTTTCCTCTCTCAATCTTCATCCCCTGTAGGCTATTGCCGTGACACATATGACTGCAAGAAGTGTTTTTTTTACCGCATCTTTTCGCCTGTATTCGTTTGTTCTGAACTCAATCATTCGACATTTTATTTTTACGGGCTGTAAAACGGAAGGACAGTTTTTTTTTCACAAGTAATCGTGTTCCCGCCGACACAATTCATTCCACCGTTGTTTCGCTATCAGTAATTGCCCCGCGCCTAACATGCTCCGATCAAATATACGCGCGCGCTCCGGGCAAAGAATTATGGACAATCAGGTCGTGGGACAAAATCATGTAGCTATCGCTAACTCCCCCTTCCCCCCATTCACTGTCACCACCATCCTCTTTTATCGGGGGCCGCGATGGCTGAGCAGTTACACTGCTCACCTCCACGGTAAACCGGGTTCAATACCCGGCCGGGTCACCCCGGATTTTTGCAAGTGGGAATCGTGCCGGACGATGTCGCTGGTCGGCGGGTTTTCCTGGAGATCTCCCGTTTCCCCCACACTTGCATTCCGGCACTGCTCCATTCTCACCTCATTTCACCCTCGTCGGCTCTCAAGACCTCGTTGTTAAGAGCCGCGAAAATCTCTCAACTCAACCACAACTCCTCTTTTCGCCTCCCCCGCCACCCAATCGTGACTACCATACACGTAAACGGCTGTAGCTTTTCATTAACTTATCAAGACTACAGTTTGTGCAGACATGCAGACATAACCCACATTCTCTAAAAAGAAATAACACAAAACTGTGTACATGTGAGACTCTAACGTAAGACCCTCACGTGGCATGTGCCCTACACACAGGGTATTTTACAGAAATTGGCTTTATTGGTCTTCACTGTCGCAGAAACGGTATCCAATAAGGTAAGTCCTTCACGTGTGGGAGGTTAGCATTCACTGTTGAGACTAAACTCCCCGTGGTCTCACTTACAGCTTCATGCCAGTTACATAAAGCACAAAAATTATTTTAGTCCATAGGGCCGGTGCAAAGTAACTGGCGATCCCTTCCCATTTGTAATTCTCCTCGATTAACACTCATTTATACTAATTTCCTACAACATTAGCGCCCCTTGGGGCAACTACCGAAAATAATCAACAAGTCAACGAACGCTGGAACATCCTCGATTCTACTCGATCGATACTACTCATTTATAAAAATGAGCGATAGGAACTAACTCTTTATGATAGATTAAAAATTGCACGAGTTAATTTTTTAACAAAGATATTCATTTATATTTAAAATAAATATTTATGTTAAAGTAATAAGTAATAATCCGATGAGGCATAATAATTTTATTTTACCTAATTTTTCCCGGCCAAATTGTAAAGCATCTTAGATCTACCGTCGACCGTCTCCTCCTCCCCCAGTCCCTGTCTCCTAGGTACCCTAGGCGATCTCTTAGTTCGCCTATATGGTCGTGATGGCCCAGCTAGTACCTATTTATGACACAGCGTAATACTGATATAGTCCATTCGCAGTTTCTTCACACTTTTTTAATCAAACCTTTGAAAAATCACCCCATGTATTACGTGATTAGTTATTTCCTAAATATGCCATGTATCACAAGCGTTTTATACTTCTGTTCACATGGTAGTATCATATTTTTAGTTAAATTAAAGCTTTTCCTGTATTTTAATCATAGGTTTCAATATTTGATTTATAATAAATATGAATAAAATCAGTGCGAAAACATGTGTGTTGGTAGCACCTGGAAATAAATAGTTCTAATGCAAAATATCATTACAACTGAGTGAGCACGAATTCGGTTCGTTGTCCTTTGGTGTAATTTTTTAGACTTATTTAAGCTTAGTTTGCACGAGGCGGAGGAATATCCTGGAAGTAGAACTTTAGCAGGGCTTCAGAAAAGTGTGAAGTAACCGTGAATGGATTATAGCTAAAAGACCTGCAAAATTGGCGTTATTATTTAGCGGCAGACTGAACTCTAAATTATTGTGCATTTGACCGACATCTTCCGTAGGCCAGCAGTATATCTGATACTCCCCGCGGGACTCTTGAGCCAATAACGTAATTTCAGTGTAGGGCTGGCCAATCTACTTAATCGAAGTCAAACAGGTAGGCGACTCCATTTAAAGGTTAGCGACCAATAAAACCACCGACTCTGCTTACTTATGTACAAGGGCAGTGGAGTTTATCCTGTCACCGAAAGATAAAGCGAATTTTGCAGGTCTCTACTGTGAGAGAGTGAAGGGACTGGACGGCTCTTAACATCGAGGTCTTGAGAGCCGACGAGGATGAAGCGAGGTGAGACTGGAGCAGCGCCGGAAAGAACGGGCGGGAGAAACGATAGATCCCCGAGAAAACCCGCCGACCAGCGGCACCGTCCAGCACGATTCCTACTTGCGAAAACCCGGAGTGAACCGGCTCGAGATTTAACCCGGTTTGCCTTGGTGGGAGTAGGTCTCTACTGATAGCCTATCAGCACATTTCGGGAACAAAATATTTGTTTGCTGTAACGCTTAAAACTATAAATTGATATGTGACTGAGTGGGTTAAGATATCTAGATCGCCGATGGCTGTCCTGTGTGTTACTCCTCAAATCGAACCCACTTACATTTTTAATTCACTGTAAATAAATCTATTTGTAATTAGTTGACGAGATATACATAAGTAAGAAATCTACTTAACTCCTTGGCATAAAATCTTGGAAATATTTATTAAAATCAGTGCGGTAGTCTACTAACAAGCACCAATAGTCACGTGGGTAGCTACTGCTATTGGCCGTAACTGCCAAGTCGAAATTTGATATAATTGGCTTTTAGTTGAGCAGTGAAAACACGTCAACTGTTCTTTAGGTTTTAGCGTTTACTTCATTACATGGTATTTGTAATTGTAACCAAAAAAAAATCAAAAATTCTGGTCTATTGGAACACTTGACACGAAAGATGTAATTGTGTTAGTTCCCCTCCCCCATATCGAACACAAAATTAAAGGTAAAAATTCGGAATAATGGCTGTGGTTTCCTTCACTGTAAATCGCTCCACGACATTTTCATAATGCCAAGCTGATATTTACGTAGGTTGCCTCGCCTCCTCTCTCCTCCCCTGCCCCCACCATCATAAACGTTCAAAAAGCAGCTAATCACTAGTGACTTGGATATTCATCACGACCGAAACAAATTAACTCAGTTTGCGGCGTTGTTCCATTAGCAACGCATCTACTTTTTTCTTTACAGCTTGTTGGTCCAACGTGTTGTATTACAATCTGTTCCACATGATTAATTGAAGCACCGATTAGAGACATCGATCTTCTCGGCTTACAAGACTTCGAAGATGTTGTTCCGCCCATCAAGCTGTATTTATTATTAACCAGTCAGTCCGTCTTCAAGCGTCCGCTTACTTGGAGTGTGAAATGCACGCAGTGTTTCTAAAATACGGGTTAAAAAAATTATTTTTCCAAATTATATTTAGGACATGCTTGCGAAGTTCATCGAAACATTCTGCATTTTAGTAGCGACAACAGAACTGTACTGCCAGTGTTTGTGACCCAGAAGTTAACATTCTATTAGCATAATATCTTGCATCGCAATTAATTGTATTGTTACAGGCGGTCGCTCTGTGGGCGTGTGAGACATGGATGATTTATTTACGCGCCAGCGCGCGCTATCAGTTGCAACCGGAGACGCAGCGGCTTTTCACAAAGGAATGTTTAAAAAGCGTGCGTGTTTGCGGGTGCCGCTCCAAACCTTGGGTATCGGGTGTCTTTGAGACATTTGAAGAATGCTCTCGATTACTAACCTTGTTTCTCTCATCTAGACTCGGGGTGCGGCGAACCTTCCAGGTCAAGGCCAGTGGCTATAAAAAGCAGGTTGGGCCTCCGAACCGGCAGTTGTTAAATGGATGAGTGGGTGAGTTTCAGCGATAGACGACGAGCGGCGAGAGAAGTGACCAGCGGAAGGGAATTCTGCGACTGTATCAAGCAGTTAAAAGTGCGGCTAGCAGGCTGGACTATTGGACTAGATGCTTGAGTGAAATAAATTACAAATTGTGACAATAGATAGACTGAACATGTGTTAATACTGAGTATAAGTTAATTTACTCTAACCAAACAAATACAAATAAGAAGGATATTAACTAGAGTTTAAACATTCATTAGATATTGCACTCACTGAGCAATAAAAAGAGCTAATGGTGGAGATAGATAGATTAATCCTGTAAATAATAGCTGTGTAAATAAATTCAAATCAAATTTAGTTTTTTAATTTTTATTAAGACCTCCATCCCTCACTAGCTCAGATACGCCACACAGGCGTCTTTGTAAAAGTATATATTTTTTAGCTCATTAAAATATTAAGCATTCATTTTTCTAATTGAAATTGATTTAGTAGGCCAGCTTTAAGGTGGTTTGCCAAACTGTAGAGATTCTACCTTCTTCTGAGGTTTTTTGCTCATTTCGATTTTAGGAACATGTAAATAGGCCGTTTATTATTTACCACACGATACCTTTTGCTAACAAGCTGTAAAGGTAAGAGCATACAGCATCTTACATTTCTGTTGTGTCTTATTTTACCCATCGTAATTTTCAAAATTTACATGAAGTAAGCGCGCACCAACGTACACGATACAGACTCGTATTAACCAGTTGTGTTACCAGACCCAAACTAAAACTAACGGAAATGTGCGTAAATTTTTTATAAAGCGAATATTTACGTGTGATATTAACACAGTTGGTTAATATAAGGATAATGATAAAGACTGGCATCGTTTAGACTAATGTTATCATAGAAATTTAATTCATATTGCAAATCAAAACGTTTGGTAGCGTTATGTTCATGTTAGTATACAGTAAGTGTGGTATTCTCAATAACGCCAACGTAAGACATATTCAGTGGCGGAAGCTTTGCGGTACGCAGTAACCAGTCAAACACAATGCCAGTTTCCATAGCCTCGCGCGGGCAATCAGTGAATATGTACGCCCTCACCAGAGGAACAACCACTCTGTTCAACTATATGTGTGCAATCTATTCGCGGTTTCTTCGCACTTTTTTTTTTTAATTTCCTCTTTTGCAACGCCCGAAAATGACATTTTATAAGAACGTTGAAAGGTTCCGGTAACTGAAAAAATTCATTTTTTTTATATTTGTTAGAAATGCTGTGTGAGTGAAGATATTTGGGCGGTTCTTAACATCGAGTTCTTGAGAGCCGACGAGGGTGAAGCGAGGTGAGTATGTAGCAGCGTCAGAATGCAAGAGTGGGGAGAAACGGGAGATCCCCGAGAAAATCCGCCGACCAGCGGCATTGCCCGGCACAATTCCCACATGCGAAAATCCGGGAGCGACCCCACCGAGAATCCAACCCGGTTCGCCTAGGTGGGAGGCGAGTAGTCTAACCACTAAACCACCGTTCGAAATATTGTTCAACATGTATACATTACTTACAAATAGAATTTACTAGCTTTAAAGGTTTTGGACGGCATATACTTCACACAATAGCCTTCCAAAATCAGAGTTTTTAGTGTTTTTGGGACGAACAAATTATAAAAACTTATTCATTACTGAACCGACATAATTCGCATACCATGTGTTACTTCAAGGAATCTTTGAAACCTCGATATGATTTATTTTTGCAATTTTTAAAAANCATAATTCGCATACCATGTGTTACTTCAAGGAATCTTTGAAACCTCGATATGATTTATTTTTGCAATTTTTAAAAATTGCTTAAAATAAAGAAATTATTGCATTTTTTATTTGTAGCAGTTTATGTATTTTTTTAATATAAATGTTGCTGAGCACACCTTAAAATGAATTAAGATATAACCTTTTAGGCACCTTTGTTAAATTTTCTGTAAATTATTTCGTTTATTTTACTTGTTCGTCCCAAAAACACTAAAATTGTGACTTTGATGTGCCATATAAAACATTTTATGTTTTATGACAGGAAAACGTACTTATAAGTAACGTCTACAAGTTGAGCGGTGTTTCTTGCAAGTAGAAAATAACGAATGTCCTGCAACAAGCAGCCGTAAGCTCTAGTAGACGAAGGATTTTTAATTCTAGCTCGTTACCGATTATTTCCGCGAAATTTTCGGGTCTCTATTTATTAGTTATGAGGCCTTTGACAATGACAATTTCCACATATGGCGTAAGACTACACAGCGTTCCGTTTGAAAACACTAAGCGGGGTTTTGATAATTGCTCAGTTAGAATCGCTAAAAATCTACCCGATGTAAACAAAGCAACGAACGACAAGCATAAAGTTTCTCTCGCCGTTTTGACACACTTTGCGCCTCAGTGAACTGAAAACTAGTACCTATGTATTTTATAGAGTTTCTTAACGCAATTTTGAGTGTTAAGAAATATTTTCTGAAGTCATATGTTACAGAAAGAATGTATAAGATATATATGTACACATAAATGTATATACAATATAATGTACTCAATCATACATTGCAAGTGTGCATAAAACGGCATTCAAATATAGGCCTAAATTGTTTTCAAAGTTTAAGCTATTCAAAATATTTTAAAAGATACTCCTCTAATTCGGAATGGTTCTATATCATTGATCCTTTATATATTAAAAAAAATACTATCGGAAATTTTAAAAGAATGTGACAAAGAAAGACAATTATAGTGATGTTAAATGCAGTTCGTATAACTCCTGTATAAAAACATTAGTGCAAATTAGAAGCACACGCCAACCGTTGTGTTTCCAATAAGAATGCAGATCTAAGTAGCTGGGGATTTTTTCAAGTCGAAGCAGTACCTACGTAAAAAAATATCTTCGTACAAAATAAAAGTTCAACATTACAAACGTGGCCTATTTGACCGAGAATTCTTAGTTGAGGGATTTAGCGTCTGGGATTCCTAAACCTAGTATTGATTCCAATAATGAATGGCCACAAATCAATACAGCACATTGGTAAGCATTTGCATTACTTACATATAAAACCGAGGTCCGTACATGCCTTACATACATGAATTTTTCAACTTGTTACAGCTGATCGTTTAAATCCATCGCATTATTTGTCATGTTTCGCAGAGCACCAGTTTTAAAGACCACTGAAGTTAATTAAATCACTTCGAGCTGTATCCTGTCTAAAAATCGTTTCGCGAAATATTAGTGCTCCAGAGAATAATTTCACATTTCAGAAAGCATAAATAGATTGTGTGTGAATATTGCGCGTGACGTATTAAACTTCATCACTGCCAGCGATTTGGCTAAATAAGAAACATATTTATATTTAACGGGTAATATGTATATCAAAGAAAGAAACCTTTCAACAATGTTTCCACGTAAAATAACGTATATGAACTAAATACAGTAACTATAATTCATGCCATCTAAAATGTACTTTGCAAGACCCAAAACGTGATAACATTTACAGTTTGCAATACATGTCTACGGCTTTCTGCAATTGCATGTAGCTTTAAGGACTATTTAAATATTATGAACATCAGCTTAATACTTCAAAAATGGCATCAATTTGAAAAAATTTAACCTATTTTGCATTTCTAAACAGGCCTAATGGATTTACCCAAGCACTATTCTGCTTAAGTTCGTCATAACGATATTACGTGGCATTCTATTTAGATTTATTAGTAATAAATATGGCAAATATACGAACATTTAACGGTTATAATGTTTTCAAACAAATTTTATCTGTACGAAAACAAGCCGTCAAATGTAACAAACAAATGTCAATTCACTTATGGCAAGAAACTGAAGAGGGCAGATTGCGGGATTTGACATAACTGATGCTTCTACAGTCTGTTAGCTAACTGCCTGAGAACGTAAGCAGAGGCAACGATTTATTCACAATAAAATGCGACTGACTGCTACCTACCAATCTATTGTGTATACTTCTATTTCGCCGTGGCNACCTACCAATCTATTGTGTATACTTCTATTTCGCCGTGGCAAGACTATAAACAGTCAGGGCCGCGTAATATACGCCTAATCCAAAGGGAGCATAGTCCATGCATAGTTACTTCCAACTTTTCTGAAGCCCTGCTACAGTTATACCTTCCAGGATATTCCTCCGCTTGGGCAAACAAAACTTAACTGAGCATATAAAATTACACCAACGAAACAACACACCGCATTCTTACGCACTCAGTGTAATAATGTTTTGCATAAGAACTCTTTCTTACTAGACATTACCAATACGGCTATTTTCTCAGTGTTTTTATTCCCATTAATTATAAAATAAATATTAACATTTATACATAAAATAAATAAAATTAAAGTGCTTTATGTTAACACAAGTATAAACTGCTTGTGCTACCTGGCATATTTAGGAAATAACCAAACACCTCATAAATGGGATGATTTTTCAAATGTTATATTCAAAAAGGGTGAAGAAATAACCGACGTAATACGCTACAGTATGATAAAAAATATTTTGACAGAGGAGATTTTTTTTTTTTGCGACTTCCTCCCTGTCTACACACGGCACACTTCGTCGCCGGTTTACCCAGCACAAGGACGTGAGAAGGACTCGTGGATGCACACTCANCTGTCTACACACGGCACACTTCGTCGCCGGTTTACCCAGCACAAGGACGTGAGAAGGACTCGTGGATGCACACTCACCAGACATCTCTTCGTGTAGTTTCATCCGAGACGCCCCTGGCTCAGACCATGCACCGCCGATGTCGTGGGCCACGAGAGACCAGCCGAGCCCGGGTCGTGTCCTGCGGCGGCCTGGAGCTATGGTTCAACGCCTGTCTTCTTGTGCGCGGGTTCCCGACGACGCCCCCCCGTTTGACGCCGACCGTCTTGTCAGGCGGATTTCTCCGGGTGGTGACGACAGCTTCAGGGGTGGAAGCTGCCCCTGAATGCCTCACCTGGACGCATCTACTACCCCGCCCTACACGGGTGCTCGAGGGGGTAAAGAATATTTTTGAGCGGTTTTTTTTAACCCCCAGCCTGCTGTGCGCGGAGCGCGTGCACGTATTCGCTCGCCCCGGCCGCTTGCTGCGACTGGCGCGAGTCGACTCTCCAGCCGGGCGGCGTTGCCAAGTCTTCGATCGTCGCTTGTTTCCCTCCCTCCCGAGTCACTCCCCTCCCACGGCTACAACGCCCTTGTTCGCTCTCCGCCCCGCCGCTGGGTAGAAGGGAGGCGACACCATCCAGCAGGCAGAACTCAGCTGCTGCTGCGCATTACGTCACCGTTGAGCTGCCTTTACCCCTGTATCAGTTTGTTTACTTTTTTTCTTAGACGGTTTATGCTAAGGCGTGTGACCTTTGATTGTGTTAGTAAAGGACGTTTGTGGTTAATTGAGCACCTTTTAAAAGTAATGTTTACCAGTAAACATTTCTCCTCATTTTGTATCTTTCCNGACGTTTGTGGTTAATTGAGCACCTTTTAAAAGTAATGTTTACCAGTAAACATTTCTCCTCATTTTGTATCTTTCCACCATATCTAAAATTAAAGGTGCCATCCATCTTATCACTATATTCATGCGCCGATATTGTGAAACTGTGTATTTCTTAGCAATGTTAATGTGTTATTAAAATAGATATATTCCTTCCCTTATGTGTATAATTCTAACTGAGATTAAGCGAACTAAGTTCAGTTTTAAAAATTCTTCAAAAAATATATATATATTATTGCGACGTTAAGATGTCGAACTACTTTTCCTACATAGCTGTCAACTTTACCGGGGGCACGCCAGTCAATATTTACATTATAACTAACGACTGGAAAATTTTGCAAATTAATTTTAGGACAAGCTAGACTTCGAGTACATTCACATTCCTGATATGTTTTCAATTGGATGACAGTTTATGAGACTCGCCCAGCTGAACTCTGAGCCAATAACCGAGCTACACGGGAACAAGCACCGCGTCCCGTGCCACCCGGTCTGAGGTAGAACAGGTTATACACTTGGGCAACAGCCAATTAACAGAAATATGAGGCTCGAAAGTACATAGGACAATGGAGTACAGCCTGTACGTAGTTTAAAAAGCGAAATTTTCCTGACCCTAATTATAACTAGNAAAGTACATAGGACAATGGAGTACAGCCTGTACGTAGTTTAAAAAGCGAAATTTTCCTGACCCTAATTATAACTAGACACACCCTAATTCCGCGAAAAGATTTACTTAACTGCGAAGCAAAAATAAATACATTTTCATTGCGTGTTTTTCGCATTTTACAATTCTATTAATGCCAGCTAGATTCATTTATTAACAGCTGAGTTTTTGTTATTTTTCAAAACAATATGTACGTAGGCGACATTTTTAATTTCGTTCTTGGCTGTTTGTTCTGTGTGAATCTATTTTGCCAATGCCAATTCTGCTGCAGGTAGCTAAACCACAGATTAGATACGTACACAGAAACGGAAAGGAATGGCTGTTCCTTCGGTGTGCGCGTACCTGTTATCTGCTTGGCTGCGCGCGGCTCTGGGAACTGGCCTTGTGTATGATTGGCTATCGCGTGCTGCGAAAGATGTCCTATTGGCTGGGCTGCCGGCTGGTTAGTATGTTACCAGACGCTGATTGGCGAATGGCGTTCAAACATTTTACTGGCCAGTGACGCCGTTTTTCTGTCATCTGCGGCTGAAGTTCGCGGTACGAGAGGCTGCTTCATCTCTGTACTTGTCGGTATTCTGTTCCAGGGTGGTTCCGTAACACAGGCCATGGCCAATTCTTTCCTGCACCTAGGGGCTTCGCTGGCTGAGCGGTTAGACTGCTCGCTTCCCACCAAGGTGAACCGGGTTCAATCCCCGGCTGGGCCACTCCCGGATTTTCGCATGTGGGAATCGTGCCGGACGATGCCGCTGGTCGGCGGGCTTTGTCGGAGGTCTGCCGCTTTCCCCCGCCCACGCATTCCGTTGCTGCTCCATACTCATCTCGCTTCACCTCATAGACTCTCATGACCTCTATGTTAGGAGCCGCCCAAATCTCTCCACTCTCCTGTTCGGCTCCCCCCACGAGGAATCAAGTCTCCCTTATTCAGATTTCTCCAGTGTGTGCCTGGTGAACGTAGGTCCAGTGACATAAGATAAATGAACATATGCTTCGATGACGTCTACCTTGTTCCAAGATAATGAAGCGAAATTACAGTGTCTCTACTCCCGACGAATGACTATAGGCTATTCACGGTTATTTGAGTACTTTTGAAATTAGAATTTGAAAAATGTCACTGATCCCACCTGCAAGATTTTAACGGGTACAATAACTGGCAAATGCTCATTAAAGTTGGTAAAGGCTGTTCACGGTAAAATAAGCAGTTTTAAAAACAATCTTTGAAAAATTTAAGTGCCCCTACATGCGTGTATTATAACAAGCACACTGTGACTGGCATGCACCAAGTAAAGTTGGCAACGACGGAAGGAAAGTAGTTCCATGTCTTGGCGTTTTATTAAAAGTGTTATGTAAACAACTGTAAATAACGAAAATGTTCCTTTAACTTCTGTTTTTTAATGCATATAAATGCCATAATTAACAAATTTCTAAAATATTTACATTATTTTTACATTTTAACGTTGAATTTAAAGTTTTAGGGTAAAAAAAGACGCATAAATGAAGTGCCCCGCCCCATGGACATGTTATTTTACATATGGTGGATGAATACTCAAATTGCATGCAAGTGAGTCTTAAGCAGTGCATTCAATTCGTTTATATTAGTCCACAGATGCTGTGGTTCGAATATTGACATGTTATTCAAAAATACCTTGTGTATACAGAAATATGTGCAAGAAAACTATTACTTAGGAGTAAAAAATTGAAATTATTTAACCTGTGATTCAGAATACGAAGGAACAGCTAAAGTCCCATAAACACCATATAATATGACAAATAGTGAAAATAATGTTTCTAAAATCGTTTTGAAACTTGCTAACGATATTGCCAATGGAGTAATATAAGACTCCTTTATAGCATCGTAGTCGATTACGCTATAAATCAAATACAAGTGACTGTACATAAACTTAAAATATCAATACATAAGAATTGTTGAATATGTCTTGAAGACTTGTAGTTAAATAAATGTAATACTTCTCCTTGAGTTAGTGGATAACGCAGTGGTCGTTCACAACGAAGTAGTCGTTTTTTGCATTCGATTCACGTCGCCCACCCTTAGAATGCTTCATGCGCTTGGAAGATTCATTAACTAAAGACGAGGTAGACCGATTTTCAGTCTCCTGTGTACTTACCAACGTCGGCTCACCCATCGCCAAAAAAGAACTGTCAAAATAAATTGGTCAGCAGTAGTGAACGTGTTTATTCACATTTGAACTTTGAACTGAAGCCTCCCTTTAATGTGAATAAAAATATGTTGTCTAACTTAAATATATAGTTGCAATAAAGCTAGGATAGATGAAGTTTACAAACATCTTAATGCACTTATTTACATAAACAGTGTTCTAAACTCAAACTATATTTACGCTGTTTTTGATAGTGCTACTGACACGAGAAGAGTTCAATGTTGGAACACGAAGAGTGAGTATAGTGCAGATGGCACACGCAATCTCGCCTATANACTGACACGAGAAGAGTTCAATGTTGGAACACGAAGAGTGAGTATAGTGCAGATGGCACACGCAATCTCGCCTATAGGGTGCGTCAAAATCACCACCATGCTGCGAAGGGTTGAAGGTCGGAGTCACTCTAACTGTAGTCGCCATGTGTGCGGCACTGGTGCGCCGATGTCGGAGATCCTACCAGCGTTCGAACCGCATGCTAGGTTATCGTCAGTAACTCCTGACCACATTCACAGNACTGACACGAGAAGAGTTCAATGTTGGAACACGAAGAGTGAGTATAGTGCAGATGGCACACGCAATCTCGCCTATATTTCTCCTCTGGGTGCGTCAAAATCACCACTATGCTGCGAGGGTTGAAGGAAACCAGCTCGGAGTCACTCTAACTGTAGTCGCCATGTGTGCGGCACTGGTGTGCCGATGTCGGAGATCCTACCAGCGTTCGAACCGCATGCTAGGTTATCGTCAGTAACTCCTGACCACATTCACAGGNGCCGATGTCGGAGATCCTACCAGCGTTCGAACCGCATGCTAGGTTATCGTCAGTAACTCCTGACCACATTCACAGGCGCAGCGGTGGTGTAGTGGTTGGAATACTCTCCTCCCACCTGGTCGAACCGGGTTCGATTACCGGCGTGGTCGCTCCCGGATTTCTGCGTGTGGGAATCGTGCCGGACGATGCCGCTGGTCGGCGGGTTTTTCTCGGTGATCCCCCGCTTCNATGCATTTAGGCGCTGGTCCACACTCAACTCGCTTCACCCTCATCGGTTCTCAAGACCTCGATGTTGAGAGCCACCCAAATCTCTTGAGTCATTTCGCCCACTTGGCTACATTCACCGACGTATACCCACAGATTAAATAATAATACAGATGTGAAGTAACCGCTTGTTCCGCGAACTCCAGCCGTACCGCCACCAAATTGGCGTCACTAGCCAGCAACATGTAGGAATGCCGTTCGCCAACCAGCGCCTGGTAACTTACTTGCCAGCCCACAGCATAACCAATAGGGAACCTTTCGAAACACGCGGTAGCGAATCAGACGCAAAACCCGTTCCTAGACCCTCGCACAACCAACCAGAGCGTGGGTGCGTGCTCATCAAAGGAACTGCCACACCATTATTTGTCTGGTTATTTATTTTCTCTGTGGTATATCAGTGCAATACTACAGGCTGCTCAATGGTTAATTTATAACGTTGGCGAGCCATGCTTAGGATCTACTATTTCAGTTATTTTATATCATTCCGCTATACATGAGATTAACATTGCCATGGAACATCTCACTTTATTCATACGCCATCCAGATGGAGAGCGTGGGTCTTTTAGGAAAGTAAATATAATAATAATACACTAATTCGTGCTCTTGTGTGTATAAAACAATAAACCTTGACTTCAGTGCCCATAAATTTGCATATTACTCTTTCAATACAACTTCGAGTCTCAGAACTACTTTTATTAATTCGCTGTCATTTAAACTATATGCTGTTCACGGTAAAATGAGCACTTTTTATGTCCTATTAACATTTTCTTTTAAGCCATTTTTTATCCTTTAACCACTTTTTTTAATAAATATTTCCATGTAAGTAATAAACACAGTGTGTATGTTCCACCGCACTCAAAAGTTAACGTCTAAGGTTAAAATAAAATATATTTATTACTATTATTCCAAATGAAAGGGTTTTCAAAAGTGCTTACTTTACCGTAGATAACCTATAGTAACCCACTTAACCAGTGTGTACTGTAGCATACATGTAGTTATCGGTAGTGATTTTTTAAAAGGTTGTTTTCAAAACTGATTACTTTGCAGTGAACAATCTTTACTATCTGTAAGTAAAAATTTATTTTATGTTTGTAGCGCACACTGTTCAACTTTTAGACCTTATCAGTGATTATCCTTTCCTCGCAAAATAAATGCATGTCAAAATCACAATTTACTGTTTTAGAAATATACCAATTATTAAAACTAACTTACGTGCAGAAATACGATAATTCATAATAAAATAAGACGCCAAGGACTACTTAAAGACACCTATAAAATTGCACAAGAAAATGTGTTTTCAATTACAAAAAAAATTTTGATTTGTGTCTGCCCCTTAATGCTTGTAAAATAACTTTTGCTAAGTATGCCTTGAAATAAATTAAGACAAAGCCTTTAGGTTGCCTTTGTCAAATGTCCTGCAAATAGAATGGTTTATTTGTACATTAATAAAAAAAAGTTAGATTTTGACTTTGACATTGCAAAAACAATGCGATCTAAAAAATTTTATCTGAGGAAATAGGTTCTTACAGATAATTTCTACAGGTTGAGCAGTATGCGGTAGAAAAATAGAATTAGAAATATTTCCTTGCTGAGGTCCTTAAAATTAGACTGACACATGGACATGGGTTACGGAAACGGCAATGAAACGTTTGCAGGGTGATCCATTTCGGCACTACTTCGTGACTAATAGACTGGAATAAATGTGGCCTCATTCGATCGGTTATACCACTAGGATGCGAGCACGGTCTTGAGTTGGTGTCGCGTATGCACGAGGAGCGGGTGAGGGCCCGCGGCGACTGGCGGCCATTTTGGGCATGGGCGAAAATTTCCGGGCGGTGTATCTCGCCACTCTGATGTGCTAGTTCGGTCATTTTGATGCCGAATATCATGGGGCCGCGGTGGCTGAGCGGTTAGCCTGCTCGCCTCCCACCAATACCCGACCGGGTCATTCCCAGATTTTTGCACTTGGGAATCGAGCCGGACAATGCCGCTGGTCGGTGAGTTTTCTCGGGGATCTCCCGTTTCCCCAGCCGTTTCATTCGGGCGCTGCTCCATATATCAATCACCCTCATCGGCTCTCAAGACCTCGCTGTTAAGAGCCGCCCAAATCTCTTCAGTCACTCATGCCAAATATCCTTTTCGTTACTTTCATTTCATCCTTATATTCCAAAGAAAATGTTTCCCGCTTATGCAGACGCATTCATGTAAATCTCACGGCCGTGTATGGTCAGCAAAATGCCAAATATCTGAGACGTCAATACACTTCTTTTGAACAAATCATAACGCAACTACGGCATAATTAAGTTACGCAAAAATACGTATTTATATATATATATATTTTTTTTTTTGCCAAAAGTAAACAAACTGTATTTCGTTGTTTGAACACGCGGTTTTGACCATTATTATGGTTATTTATGAGGCAATTTTTAGCGAGGAATTACACAGAAGATCAAAACCATCTACCTCATATTTTAGTCTTTGCTTCTACCAAATAAACAATAGACCAATACTAGACTGTTTGTACATTTCTGCTAGTAAATATGGCGTTGGAGTCACTTTCAGCCCGAACCACCGTGTCCGCTCTTTTCACGCCATTTGGTTGACGCCGTTTTTATCCCCGATACAAATAAAAAATTTTTCAGGCAGCAAATACATACTATTGCACGCGCACAGAGTATTTTAATATTACAGAACATTAAAATACGCAAGCATAGATCCAAATATCTACGTTTGACCTTAAACTTTATAAAACAAATTCGGAACTATTAACCGCCTCAGTTATACTGATGTGAACATGCTAACCAGCCAGCCAATGGTTTTTATTTTGCCCCTGCAATGTTCATCTCTGCTGTAAGCTTAGAATGTATAAAGTATAGCGCCACCTTTGCTGGTAGGTTCTTTTTCGCCCGCCTACCAAGTTTTTTGTATAAAACTGTCCGATATTCATCTGCTGCCAAATGACGAATCAGTCGAATGATGTCGGAACAGTGCTTCTCCGGGGTGGTAATATTCAGTGGAATACGCCATGGAGCAGTGAAATTCAGCTACAGTGACACTCAGTCAGCTGTCGTATTCACTGATTTTCACTGATATGAAGTCGTTTTTATTATTTAAGTTTTCCAGTATTTCTAAATATGTATAGTAATATTTGATGTTTTCTTTGCCCATAACGCACCTAACACTAAAAAGAAGGAATGATAACACCTGAACACATTCACAATAATGCCTACCAGCACGAGAAGAAAAGTTTAAAAAGGCGTGTCTGTATATATAAAAGGTGTTTTTAAACTACCTGTAGAAATTCAAACCACGGCACATATGAGATAATATAAACCAAAAATCATAGTAGGAAAATTTTGGCAAAAATTCATATAGCATTTTTAAATTGACAGTAAAGTTAAGAAAACAGCGCCGGGAGTCCGCAACTTAACGTACCTGCGTGCACGACAAGTTGCATATCACGAAAGAGCACGGGACTGGCGCGCCATGCGGCGACCGCGTGCACANCAGCGCCGGGAGTCCGCAACTTAACGTACCTGCGTGCACGACAAGTTGCATATCACGAAAGAGCACGGGACTGGCGCGCCATGCGGAGAGCGCGTGTACTAGGTCACCATGAAAATACGCGAATACCCTACGTCGCCAATACTGCTGCTTGTTGGTTGTTGGAAAAAGAATTCAATAACTTCTGGCAGCCTCTACGACTCGATTGCTAATATCTCATTGTTGTAGTTTGGCATACGTACTAACAAGCAAACCACTAGCGGCGCCCATGTAACTCGAGCTTGTGGTGTCCTATGTGCAGGCGCTCTCCGCATTGCGAGAAAGTTCCGTTCGACTTCGTGATATGCAACTTGTTGTGCAAGCAGGTACGCTAAGTTGCGAACTCCCGGCGCTGTTTTGCTAATTTCAATTTTAAAATACTAGATGAATTTTCCAAACATTTTGCTATCACGGTTTCTTGTTAATATAATCTCATAGATGCCGTGATTTTAATTTCGAAGTGAAATTTTAAAAAACCCTTGAATGTATGTATGTATGTTTGTATGTATGTACGTATATATGTGTGCGCTGGTGTGTGCATGTAGACAGAATGAGTCGTTAATGTATGCTAACACAGCGTGAGTGGAATTATCAGGAAAAATAACAAGAAGTTACTGATAACTAAGGAGCCTACTTTCCTCTACGTGGGTGCAAATAATTTTAGTTCAACTTCTTCGCCAAATTTGAAAGAAATCGGTTGATTGTTTTCCGAGATACGACATAAAATTTTTATTATTTCGTGTGGGGCTATCTTACAAAATGGCGGAGAAATGAGGCTTTGCATAGACAATTTTGATGCATATAATCGATACTGTCCGCATACAAAGTTAAGTTGAAATTTATTTTGTAGTTACGTAGATAAAAAATTCTAAACTAAAATGTTTACATGGCCGCTATTTAAAAAATATTTTTGTAAGACACTTTTAATGATTATAAGTTTACATGGCCTGTCATGATTGTCAAATTGTTTTTTCGGATATATCACGTAATTTCAATTATTCATGTGATACTGTTTTAAAAAATGGCTGGAAAAAGATATTTTGTGTAGACACATTTGATGGTTGTAATATATACAGCCAGCAAACAAGGTTTCATTGGAATTAATTTACACGGTTTCGACGATATAACATACAAAGTAAAATAATTATATAGCCGCCATTTTGAAAATACGTTTTTGCCATACCTAAAACATATCAGTTAACATTACCTACCACAGTAATACTTGTTTGCCATATTTGGTAGGAATCGGTGAATTGTTTCCCGAGATATGATTCAAAATTTTTTATTTATTTGTGTGGGATTATCTTACAGAATTGAGGACAAAGACAGTATTTGTAGACACATTTGTTTTTTGTTATATATACTCACAGAATACAAAGTTAAGTTGGAATTGATTACATGGTTTCGAAGATATTGCATACTATGCTAAAATTGCTAGAGAGCCACAATTTTGAAAATAAGTGTCTGAAATACTTGAAACACAACTGCCACAGTACTACAAGTTTGCCAAATTTAGTATAAATCTGTCAATTGTTTCCCGAGAAATTACACAAAAAAATTATTTACTAATTTGGCACTATCTTACAAAATGGCGGACAAAAGTAGTGGCTTTTTGCTTATATAATGCTTGTAATATATACTATCAGCGTACAAAATTTGGTTGAAATTGGTCAATCGGTATAGTAACTAATATTATAAATGCGAAAGTGTGTTTGTTTGTTTGTCCTTTCACGTCGCAACGGAGCAACGGATGGACGTGATTTTTGTAGAGAGATAGTTGGAGGGCCGGGAAGTTACATAGGCTACTTTTTATCCCGAGATAATTCTTATTGGAGAATGAAAAAGTACACAAACGGAATAACAATGCAACGTCGCAACCGAGCAACAGATCGACGTAATTTCTTGCACATAAATAGTCGGAGGGCTTAAAGGTGATATTGGCTACTTATTATAGTGAGAAAATATCTCAAAAAATTTACAAACGATAATAGTGAATCAAGTCGGAAAAAATTTTGCCGCCAACGCGCTCTCTTGCAATACGTTGTCTAAACCGTTAAAGATGGAACAATATCATGTACTAGTAAAGAATTGTGTAGAATGAAAAGACCTGCGGTAGCATATATCTGTCTATAACAGATTAGTACTAATAAGTCTTTTTACCATTTAATTCACCTAGACGGTGAGTTTTATAATATGTATAGATTATGAAGATTAACACTAAGAAAATTCTACTTTATTTTTAAAAAATTCTAAACAAAAATTTTGTAGTCCACGCGAGCGGAGCCGTGAGCATAGCTATTACCAAATAAACCCAACATATTTAAACGGCTGCCATTTTGAAAATAAGTGTATAATAAAGTTTCATTACTTATATTTACCTGGCCTTTCGTAATATTACTTACGTGCCAAATTTGGGGAAAATTAGTTGAGTAGTTTTCAAGATATAAAGTGAAAGCTTTATTTTCCATGTGGCCCTATCTTACTTAAGGCGGACCAACAGCAATAGTCACCTATAACTTTGATGTTTACATCTTGCGCTGTCAGAATACAAATTCTGGTTTAAATAGGTTGAATTGTTTTCCGAGATATAACATTTCACCCTAAATTTTAAAATAGCCTTCATTTTGAAAGTAAATGCCTGGCGTGGTCAAAAAGAATAAAAGTCACATGTCCTTACTTAGTACGATACAATTAACTGAGTTTGGTGAAATTCGGTTAACGCGTTCAAAAATTGGAAGGGGGGCACACACACGCACAGAGTCATACACAAACACATATACATACACACACAGACAGGAAAGTGATCTCATAAGCCTTTCTTTCCTTCGGAAAATAGGCTAAGAATGGGAAACATATAGGGGTCCACAATGACTTCAGAATGTGGTAGACGCTCCCGAAAGTGGAAAGTAAAAATATGATATTCAACAAATAATTGGAAATTACTTGCGGTTAAGAAACGAAAACTATCCTACTGGCGATTGGTTACAAGGAAAGAGTAACTATGGAGAGTATACTTACTGAAAAAAATATGTTGGCAACCCTCAACTTGCTTAGAACTATGTATCCTTCCACTTCAAGCAATTTGACATGTAATCAGCATGCAAAAATAAATGAGCAAGAAATTGTTAGTATAACTAATGAGTCTCCTGTCCTCTACATGGATTGAAATAATTTTGATGAAATTCTTAAAAGCCTAGATTGTAGGTAGCCCTTCACGCCTTGTTCACAGATATATCATTATAAATGGAACAAGAAACATATGCAATACGTACTAGTAAGATAATTACAAATACACACGTCCCTTACCCAGGACTCGAACCCAGAACCCCTCGTATCGTAATCTGGAGCGCATTACGGAGATAGGATTAGTAGCATCAGCTTCGGTTGTAATCATTCTAAATTTTGGAAGAAAGGATTTACTGACTTAGAATATTTACATTCCAGTCATTTTGAAAATAAAGTATTGAGTAATTTAAATCATGCAAGTTTACATGGCCTACTGTTGCCAAACTTGTGTGAAAAATCGCCGATATATGCCATAAAAACTTTACTTGTTCCATGTCGCGCTATCTTACAAAATGTGGAGTAAAGGGGACTCTGTATGGACATATTTGATGCTTGTATGTTACATATGCTGCCAGTATACCAAATTTAATTCAAATTTGTTATGCATTTTCGTAGAGATAGCATACTAAGCTAAAAATGTTTTTCATGGCCGCCATTTTTACAACACGTGTCTGACCCACTTAAAACATATCAGTTTACATGGCCTACCATAGTACTTCTTGGTTGCGAAATTTGGTAGTATAATAGGTGGTTTGTTTCCCGAAATATGATAAAAACTTAATTTTTTCACCCGATGCAGTCTTACAAAATGGCTGAAATAATAGGTACTGTGTAGACATATATTACTGATGGAATACATACTGTCTGCATACAAAGTAGCGTTGAAATTGGTTACATGTTTTCATAGATATAGCATATTAAGCTAAAATATACATATCGCCTCCCTTTTGAAAATAAGATTCTGATTTATTTAAACACGCCAATTTACATGGTCTGTCATAGTAATGTTTATGTGCCAAATTTTGTGGAAGTCTATTGATTTATTCCAAAGATATTACATACAAAATTAATTTTTAATATTACAGTCTTACAAAATAACGGACAAAAGCGACTCTGTGAAAACATTTCATTATTGTAGTAAATACTGCCAACATGCAAAGTTAAGTTGAAATTTATTGCATGGTTTCATGGATATAGCGTACTAAGCTAAAATGTTTATATGGTCACAATTTTGACATTTAGTGAATGACACATTTAAAAGATATCAATTACATGAGCTGCCGAAGTACTACTTGTTTGCCAAATTTGGTATTAAATTAATGGGTTAATTGTTTCTCGAGATATGTCAAAAAAAATTATGTCCTTCAAGTGGCGCTCTCTTATAAAATGGCTGAAAAAAGAGGTCCTCTACAGATACATTCGATGGTTGTAATATATACTATTAGCATAACAGGTTAACTTGAAACTTGTTTTATAATTTCATAGAATTAACACACTATGCTAAAATGTTTATGTAGTCGCCTTTATGAAAATAAGTGTCTGACATACTGAAAACACATAAATTTTTATATCCTACCGTAGTACTAATTGGTTGCTAAATTACATATGAATCGGTGGATTTTTTTCCGGAGATATGAGAAGAAATAGATGTATTCATGTGGCGCTATCTTATAAAATGTCAAACAAAAGTGGCTCTGTATAGACATATTTGATTGTTGTAATAGATACTGTCAACATAGTAAGTAACGTTGAAATTGGTTGCATTGGTTCGTAGATATAGCATTCTAAGCTATATAACCACCATTCTTTAAAACAAGTTTCTGAATAACTTAAAACATAAACATTTACTTTGTTTGTCGTAGTACTACTTGTCTGCCAAATTTGTCACAAATTTGTTTGTTCCCGAGATACGACATAAAAATTGAAATTTTTTAATGTGGCACTGTTTTACAAAATGGTTGACAAAGGAATACTATGTATTACCATATTTTATGTATGTAATAGTAACCTACAGCATACGAAATGGTAACACGCTGAGTAGTTTCCTAGATACTATGTAAAAGCTTTATTATTTTATGTTGTGCTATCATTTAAAAAGGCGTACCAACAACAATATCCTTATGTAATTTTAATACTTACATGATGCACTGTCACCATACGAAATTTGGTTCGATTCAGATAAATGGTTGCTGATATATGGCGTAGTAGTATGAATGTTTAAAAACCGCCATTTTTAAAGTAAGCATTCAGTGTAATTAAAAAAACTATAAAAGTTAGATGTCCTTACTATGTTCTAGAAGTATACACAGTTTGGTAAAAAACGGTTCACTGTTTCAAAAGTTTTTAGTTTTTAGGGGGACACACACATACAATTTAGCAGACAATTCTTCACAGCATGTATGATAGAGTGGAGTAATGAGGAACTGATGGACATGCTTCTCACATGGGGTAAAATGTTGTTTAATGCATCAGCCGCATCTATCCGCGGAAAAATTTCCAGCCCGACGTTTACCAGATTCACGTCCATTCTCATCAGTTCATCGGTGCAGCGTTTGCATGAAACAAGAACTGTACTCAAAAGTTACCACGATGTTGGCCCACCACGGTTAGACATAGAGTACGATGTGTTGTACTATGTTTTGCTAACCCAAGTGTCAGCACTCCAGAAATTGCTAATGCATTGAACGCACCACAATCTACAGTATGTCGTATTTTATAGCGAGACAGCGAGATAGGTTGCCTGCACATCACTACCAGCCAGTGAAGGCACTTCTGTCCCCTGATCGGCCTGCTAGTTTACAGTATTGTGAGTAGTTTCAAGGCCATATTAGGCAATTCACATGTTTCTGAGGCACTATTCTATTCACCGACGAAGCATCCTTTAAGAGGTGAGGGGAGGGGAGGGGGGGGGTCCTCTTCAACTTCCACATCAACCCACATGCAATACGGGAATCCGTCTTCCAACATCTGTTTTCTCTGAACTGTTGGGTGGGGATTATTAGTGGGATGCTGATTTGCAGTGTGTGCCAGTCATATCAGCATTGAATTCATGCAATCGAGAAGATGGTTGGCTCAAACACCGAGCATATGCTGTAACCATATAATCCCTTCGCATTCCAAATAAAACACTAATACTCGATACTGATGTTAGTTTTCGTTCGACCAGACCACTTAGCTGACACGTCATGCACGACAGTGGTACAAGCTGCGTACTTCCCAGGCAACCACTAATATGCTTTCCAACTAAACTATGATTTCTGAGGTAACTGTTGGAATTAGTGGATAATACCAAGTCACCTTATTTTGCTACTTTTTTGCATGCTGATTAATAACACGCCATGTTAAATTACTTCAAGCGAATGGTTACGAAGTTCTAAGCAATAGAAGGGTACCACTCCCTATTTAGTATGTGAAGTGGTGTACTCTCAGTAACAGTTTTCTGTGATTACTATCCTTGTAACCATTTGTCTGTATGCTATGTTTCGTTGCTTAATCGCTAGTAATTTCCGATTTATCGTTTGCATAACATGTTTCCTTATTTCCACTTTTGGGGGGCGTCTACCACCCTCAGAAATCACTGTAGAACCTATGCTGTATGTTTCCTTATTAATTTTTCCAGGTTAGCATATATTAATGACTCAGTCTGTACATATTCAAGTTGCCAGAAGTCCTACTGAATATAGTTGTCATGCTTTAAGTATACAAAGTGCATAATAACAAAACCTTTGTTAATAATAAAAACCGTTGGAATATAGGTGCTGAAAATATAGAGTGTTTCGATTTATCTGGGAAGTAACCGGATTATGGACAGTTCATCTCAAATAAAACAATATTTTCATTTGAACATACACAGCTGGACATGGAAATCACCACACCCTATTGCCTTATGTGAAACTATATTAAACCACCAGAGGCCGATAGATGCTGGTACAAATGAGTAGTTATTAGTCTTTCATGCATGGAATGTGCGTTGTTTAGCACCCTCAAAGCACACATTCAATATGGGGTAAAGCTTCCTCTTGCGACTATACAGACACCGATGCGGAGAGGCATTGAGGCACATACTATTATGCTTCCTGCAACTGCACACGTAGCTCGGTTGACGGCGGTGCAAGCGTCGCCCCATAATATTCCATATGTGTGTGCAATAAGGGAAAAATCTGGAGACGTGGCAGGCAAAGGAATGGTGTCCACATCTTTAAGAACCTGGTAGGTGCAGTAAGCTCTATGGTAACGAGTATTATATTGCTGAATGATAATGTCGGGTATACTGTGCAAAAATGGCAAAAAATGGGGCCGCAGAACTTCAGTGATATATCGATGTGCTGTTTCCATGTCTTCAGCAACCACGAGACATGACCACGAGCCATAGCTGATGACATCCCATACCTTAGCACCTGGTGTCCGGGATGTATGACGGTCACGAATCAGTGCACAATTGTTGTGTTGCCCACTGCGGCGCCAAACCACGATGATCGTCGCCATAATTTGCATTAAGGTTGAAGTGGGACTCACCGGAGGACACAATGTGTCACCATTTCTCTGTGTAATGTTGACGTTCCTGGAACCATTGAAGGCGTGCCGCACGATGGTGAAGGGTTAAAGGCATACCCCCAGCCCCATTCAAATGGCGTAGAATGGTTCTTGTTGAGACCAGCATAAGCAGTCTGCGGATACGATGATCTCCTCGTAGTGCGTCTGGCAGAACCATTATTTACTCTACGTGACGTATGGCATGTACTTATCCACGCCTGTACACATCGTGTCACAGTGGTGTCTGCATGGCCAAGATGAATGGCATTACTACGAGCCGACCATCTGGTTTCGTGCGGCCGACCTTAAGCTCTGGGTACTGGCCACGAGCGCCCCCTATATCATGTGTTGCACTGGCGTTTCTGCGACGTTACTTTAACAATTTTCATTGCGCAATTGGCATTGTACGTAGTCTTGATCTTATTGCAAATCGATGACACCATATCAGTGTAGCGAATTACATGTCCAAATTACAAGCCCATGGCACTGTGTCCGCTGTTGCGTCAGTACGTCCCTGTTTGTGTACAGAGAGTGGTATATATGAACATGTGGTGTTTGCTGCTGGCCCATTTCTCTGCTTTTCACTGCTGACATCCAACGCACATCGGATACCAAGCGCTAAGGATACTACTGACTGAAGCCGCGAAACGTGGCTTTGGAGGAGCCTGTTGTCACTCACATTTACGAGAATCCTGGTGGCAGCACATGACGGATAGCGGCAGTAGAAGGCGCGGAACTTCGAAGTGTTTGGAAAATCTTACATTGACAACTGCTTCGCCCGTATCACATTCAGAGAATACGAGGTCTTGCTGAAGCTTACTTCACAACACGAGTGAAGTTTTGTACATGGTTGCAACACATATGGTCACGATAGGCAATTTATAGCCTTTGATTTGTTTACTAATGAGGCGGTCTTCACGAGAAAGGTGTGTTCATTTCCCAAAACACCCATCACTTAGCTGCTGAGAGCCCACACACACTGTGCGGTTACACCACCAGTAACAGTATTTTATTCTATTCCTTTTAGAAACCTTTTTTTTTAAACTGATAGTAAGCTATATTTTATTTTGAGTGTTTGAACTATTATGTACATACGACATTACAAACATTTCGTTGAAGTTTCAGAAAACCTAATTGGTAAAACAAAATAACTTAGATTAAAAATAACTTAGATTAAAAAACACACAAAAAATAAATAGGAATGAACGAGCCTGAGTTAGCTGTTGTCGACAAATATGTAATATACATATAATTCCAAGAAGAGAATAAGTCAGATAACAAACAGCAGAACAAATAAGACAACAAAAATGTTACGCATACTCACATATAATTCCGAGAAGGAATGCAGTCAGACGAAACTATAAAAATTACACAACATAAAAGAATTTGTGGCCAAACAGACAAACAAGTGTGGAGTGTGAAGAATATTACAAAAACTGTAATAACAACTAACGGCAGCACAAACGAACACAATGGCTGTAACAGTTGTAGGTATGGACGACATGACGACGACGTTACAGACGGGAAATATCAAACTTCCTTCGGCGACGGGTGCGACGTTTTGAGGACCGACATTTGTTTCTGTCTTCACGTACACAGTCCGAGAGACACCTTCAGGATGCAGTTGCGCACTGACTTTAAGCAGTGGCGTACGTCCATATTTGTTCAAACAATTAGTCACCCCCATTGCAAGAATCATTCAAACAACACGCACATATCAAAGTTTTTATGAAAACAGCTTTCACAGAATAAGTATTATTAATTTATCTAGATTGCAAAGATGTTTATTACTTGAGAGATGAACGATGGCATAAAACTAAGTTTCCTGTTATTATAGTGACTATTTGCATTTTCATTAATTACATGGCCGAATTGTTACACTGATGAACTGCACTATTCGGCACACCTCAAAGGCAAGACGTGTCCCACAAACAGGGATTTATACGTTGTTATATATACAAAAGCTATAGTACATGTAAATTTATGAAATTGGAAAAAAAATGCATTACAATAAAATTAATATAGCGTAGTTTTATATATATAGATCTAATCACTGAAATGATCAAGTCATCCACATAACTTTAACTTTGCAAGGGCTTGTTAAAATTTTAGTTTCATTTTCAATGTTGCACGAGACATAAATATTGTTACGTGCTCGCTGCTTCGCATCCCGCGCGAGCGTGTACAAGTGAAGGACAGCTGTTATGTAATAGCGGCAGCAGCAAGTCAAAGGATTGTTTTGAATGAATAAGCGAGCGATAGGCCGGTGGCCGCGTATCTGTTTTAGAAAGCGAGCCGATACTAAAATATATTTAGCGGTGCACGCTGCTGACCCTGGTTGCATTGATTTCTGCGTTTCTCTGAAGAATGCTCTGGATTACTGACCTCGTTCTCTCAGCGTGACTCGGGGTGCACTGAACCTTCCAGATGTTCGGGATGAACGATATAAAAGTGTGACAGGCCTCCGAGCAGTAACAGTTGACGACTGAATGAGTGTACGAAAATATACGAGCAGTTTATAATCCATTATTCTACGTGCAAACCTGCACGCCTGTTACTATCCACGTTTGTTCAAACTGTCTTACTAGATCGGGCCAATTAGATTAGTTTATCATAATACTGGACGCCTGTGTTTCTCGGGAAGAAACCTAAGACGCGTTAATTATTAAAACTACCAAATTACAAAAGCGTGTCGAAGTATTTTTTTTAATAGAATTACAAATGCAACTACGAATACAAATGCCGCCGTTTACAACTGATTGAGTCTTAAGACACTATTGATAGCGTTTAAATGGAACTACTATCTTAGGTGGTATTTGAGTCTCATTTTTTCCTTCCTAAATGGTCGTAGCAGTATAAATTCATAAATAAATTTACTTATTAATTTACAACAATTTCTGAAGACTGCTTTATTTTNAACTACGAATACAAATGCCGCCGTTTACAACTGATTGAGTCTTAAGACACTATTGATAGCGTTTAAATGGAACTACTTTCTTAGGTGGTATTTGAGTCTCATTTTTTCCTTCCTAAATGGTCGTAGCAGTATAAATTCATAAATAAATTTACTTATTAATTTACAACAATTTCTGAAGACTGCTTTATTTTCTAACAAAATCTTTGTTTTAACTAACTGATTTTCTTTCCGCAAACATCAGGCGTGATAAATGATAAGAGGTGGCGGTATATAGAAAAAAAATATATTTTGCTTGCAGCTTTTATAATTTGGTGATATATGTCACATGCGACTAAACACCAGAATAGCCGTGAATACAGAGGATAAGCGAATGCGTGAATCGCAAACGCCAGATGCACATGCCAGCAAAATGGCCATGAACGTCTTTGGCCTATGAGCGTCTGGAGACCAAATCGACGACCGGCAGGATATCTTCCACCGCACGCAATAGCCAATCAGGCAAAATGCTTTCTCCAAAACCTCGCATGGCCAATCAGCGTACGTATACGGCCATATCAAAGGAACCGCCACGCGGTTTCTTTTCTGTGTACTTATTTATTCTGTGGATTAAGAGGACTACATACTAAAATATTTTCTGTGAAATAGTTGTTTACGCGTATACACGAATCTCAGTAAATAAATGTTCTAGGATTACGACTTGTACAACAAATAATTTAATGCCGTATATATTTTATTTTCTCATATTGAGCGTAGTCAAGTAGAAGAATAATTGTTAAATGGTAAAAAAAAATCGCATTTTTAGAGCCTACCTGCGCAGTTTCCTTCAGCGGTAAGAGGGGCCACGGTGGTGTAGTGGTTAGACTACTCGCCTCCCACCTATGTGATTCGGTTCCCAGCGGGTTCGCTCCCGAAGTTTTGCATGTGGGAATCGTGCCGGACGATGCCGCAGGTCGGCGGGTTTTCTCAGGGATCTCCCGTTTCCCCTGCCGTTTCATTCCGGCGCTGCTCCATACTCACCTCGCTTCACTCTCGTCAGCTCTCAAGACCTCGAAGTTAAGAGCCACCCAAATATTTTCACTCGCTCATTCAAAGGTAGGAGATAAGTACAACTATACGCCTGTAGTTAAATGCGCGGACTTTCATAGCGTGTAATAAATTCCAACTGTTACAAATATATTCCACAAAGTGCAGCACAACGACGGAAACGCTGCAAGCCAGTTCAGCGACGTTCGCGTAGGGCCGCTAGGCGTGTGCGATAGCGTCGCCCATATCCCTTCTTTGTTTCTGGGCTTTGAACGCGCAAAACAGCTTCAGGTACATGAGAGCTTTTAACTTTCTACAGATGAATCACAGACGTCCGGCAGCAACATTTTGGTTGAACCAATCAAATGGGGAAATACCTGCACACTTAATATGATCAATCCAGTAATGGATGTATGTAGAAGCCATACATGTACTAGTGTTATGAAACCTAAGAAGCAGTCAAATTTTCCCCTCTATAAAACACAATGTATAGTCATGATAATTCGTACATAGTTAAAAATCACAGAACAAATACTAAATTGGAGTGTGGTTCTCACCCTTGTTCATTAGGGTCGAACCGACCTCCCATGGCGCAGTCGGTTGGTTCGCCGCCTGTCTGCGCGAGGTTCTGAGTTCGAATCCTGGGTAAGGCATTCGTGTTAGTTTAAGTTAGGTCATAAGTTAATGTGTAAGACATCCCCTGATAAGCCTCCAGGCTTAACATCGGGGGACGTTAATAAGCCCTTTACAAAATAATTAGCGTGGAGTGGAGTGGAGAGAGTCTTGAGACCCGATGAAGGTAAAATTAGGTGATAATGGAGCAGCGCTGGAATTCAAGGGCGTGGGAAACGTGATATCCGCGAGAAAACTCGCCGAGGATTGAACGCGTTTCGCCTTGGAGGGAGGCGAGCAGCCGACCGCTCAGCCACCGCGGCTCACTTGTTCATTAGTGCTGCTGCTTGCAGGGAATCCATCGGCGCAAACTATAATGACGTCACGAACCAGGTCAGAGAGAGGGGAAGTGTGTCCTGTTCCCCTCTCCAACATATCCCCATCACGCCTA
Organism: Clitarchus hookeri; assembly: GCA_002778355.1. Taxonomy (NCBI): domain Eukaryota; kingdom Metazoa; phylum Arthropoda; class Insecta; order Phasmatodea; family Phasmatidae; genus Clitarchus; species Clitarchus hookeri. The sequence goes on along the minus strand of NQII01009579.1, from coordinate 10,869 downwards.
CATCTCTCCCCACCCGGACCGGCAGTTATTGATCGACCAATGGGAGGGAAAAGAGTGAGCTGGAGGACGAAGGAGAAGAGAGGGATACCCACCGCGTCCTCCCAGGACTCCCCACCGAAAAATGACATCACGGAGATTTGAGTTTCTAAAGGCACAGCGGAGAAAAATATCAGCGCCACCCCTGTTTTAATCGACTTAGTTTCTCACGCGTTCTAGTATATTCGCAGTATTCGCACACTTTTTGGATCAAACCTTTGAAAAATTACCCCTTGTATGACGTATTCGGTTGATTCCTAATTATGTCATGCATCACAATTGTTTTATACGTACATTAGCATAAAAGTATCATATATACGGTTAAACTGAACTTTAATTTACATTTTATATATAAATCATAATATTTGAGTTATAATTAATACGATTTAAAATAGAGAGAAAATGGGTATGTTGGTAATGTCTAGTAAGAAAAAGTTCTCATGTAAAATATTACTTAACTCAGTGTGCACGAATGCGTTGCACCGTCCCTTAGGTGCAAATATTTAGACTTTTTAGTTGAGCATTTTTTGCATGAGGCGGAGGAATATCCTGGGCGTATAACTTTAGCAGGGTTTCAGAGAAGTTGTAAGTAACTACGAAGCATCTAATATATAAAATTCTCCGGTCACAGTGTTAGTCACTGAACTCCTCCGAAACGGCTGGACAGATTTTTATGAAATTTTTTATGTATACTCGGTAGGTTTGAAAATATATTTATATCTATTTTTTACACCCCTAGGTAATAAGGGTGGCCACCCCCAAACAATTTTTTTTTATTGTTTGAACAAAATTTTTATTTTTTATTTTTTTATGATGTGGCATCAAAAAATACATACCCTCCTAAATTTTCACTCTTCTACAACCAACCCTTATTTTTTTATAGCGATATTAGTAATTTAATAAATTTTACCCTAGGTCGATAACTGATCAATTATCATCGATCATTTATCGATCTAGGTTACAATTTATTCCCACCAGGTGTCTCCCAGTGACACAGCACGGAGTAGCCGGTCTCCACTTTCTCTCACACAATAACCTTTCTCTTATTCATTTGTGCTCAGATCGTAGTAGTGACGTGTTTACAATTATATTTTCAATAATTAAGTGTACTTCTTAATTAACTTTATTATTGATCGCAAAGCTGTAATTGTTTGTATTTCCATTTTATTAATATTTATTAAATTATCTAATTTTATATTCCGTCATCGTCCACAGAGCTTCATGTCTCTTCCACTTATATACCACATCCTCACACACTTACAATAAGTTATAGTTATTTTTTTCTAATACTATAATCACTAGAAATACTTTTTATGGCAAAACAACGTTTGCCGGGTCAGCTAGTATTATATATAAAGCTTGCCCTAGAAATTTTGGACTTTTGTACAGGCAGACAATTTTTGTGTGTCGACTGGTCCTTTATATAACTTTGTCAGCAATACACAACGGATTTATTGCCTAGGGCTTATGACTTCGATGGAAATATTTCGTGACTAAATGAGTTTCAGAAGACACATTTTAAGTTTTATGGTTGAATGGCTTCTCCTCAGCGCAGAGTACGTAAGTAGATAGCAAGGTGAATTCTACTCAGGTTAGGAACAAAACGAGTTTTCTTATGGAAGAGTTTGGCATAGGGAAAATTTCTGGCGCTAGGTGCTCAATGTTCCAAAGAGGTCACGTTTAAATAAAATTTTAATCTACGTGAATCAAAAAAGAGAAAATTTTTACTTAATTACGAAGTTAATTGTTACTTTATTTATTTTTATTTCAATTATCCGGTTTTTTAACGTAGACAATAGAGAAAAATCTCTTACATATGCGACACTAGCGCTTACCTAGTGGCGACAACTTTTGGTTGCCAAACTCTTAACATTGATCTTCCCAACCTGGGTAGAACAAACCTTAGTACATAGGAGCGAAATGGCGTGGCGGGTTTTCTGATTAGGGTGTACACATTCTCTGATTGGTTGCGCGAGGCTCTGGGAACGGGCTTGCTGTCTGAATATTTACTGTATGTATGCTGCTAAAAGTTCCCTGTTGGCTTGGCTACCATCTGAGGAGTGCGTACCAGGTGCTGACTAGTGAATGGGGGTATGCCATGATGGTGGCTAGTGACATCATTTTTCTGACGTGTGTGGCTAGTGTGTTCTACAAGGTGTTTTAACTAAATGTCGAAATTCAAAAACCCGGCGAATATGGGCTAATATAAACCATATATCTTAATAACAAAATGTTCGGAAAATTCATTTAGTATTTTTAAATCAAACTTGCAATTAGCAAAAGATCGCCGGGAGTCTGTAACTTCACGTACATGCGTGCACAACAAGTTGCATATCACGAAGGCGAACGCAACCGGCGCACCATGCAGAGAGAGAGCGTGCACATAGGACACCATGAACTCGAGGTAAAAGGGCGCCGCTAGTGGTTGCTTGTTAGTACACATGTGTCAAAACTACATGAACAATGGGAGATTATCAGTTGAGTAGTAAAGGCTGGTAGAAGTGATTTCATTTTATTTTCCAACAACATGCAAACAGCAGTACCGGCGACGCTAGGCCTTAACGGATTTTCATGGTGGCCTACGTACATGCGGTCGCCACATGACGCGCCAGTTCTGTTTGCCTGCGTGGTATGCAACTTGTTGTGCACGCAGGTACGTGATGTTGGGGATTCCCGTTACTGTTTTGTTAACTTGAATTTAAATTTTAAAATATTAGATGAAGATTCCTAACATTTTGCTTCTAGGATTTATTTATATTAACCCATAGATGCCGTGGTTTGAATTCCGACATGAAGTTTAAAAACATCTTGTATATACGCGGATGTTTCACCTCTATATACATACTTACACTGTGTCCGCACATAGTATTTGCACGCACGCCACCCACGAAATTTTTCCTTTCACGTACCGAGTGGCCTGGGTGGATAGGCAAGATGCTTCTCACGGCCAAATCAGACAAAACAAAAGAAAAAATACTAATATGTAGTTATATAGTGCATAGAAAGTAACCTGCAGTCAGATTATTTCACTGAAAATCATTTCGGCTACATATAGCTAAATTCAACTAGATACAATACAATTTCTTTACATCGGTAATGCTCGAAGCAAAACATAGGTCGAATCTGTGCCGATAGGAAAATGAAACAGTTATTACGTCCATTTAACTGGACCAGTGATGATATTTCTTCTATTTAATACTGACAGTATGTGATTAGGTGACAACACACAGAGTCATGTTTCAAACATTCATACAAGAAGCGAGAAATGACAGCGTTTTTAAACTATGTTCGCTGGAAAAATATTCGCGATGTGGCATTATCTCCAGCCATCGATAAACGAGCGTATCCATAATTTTGGTGGCCATGGTCCATTATGTAGACAACAGATAGAGCCTACTCGTCATTCGAAGAAGAAATTCTCCCGTCGGGCATGCATGCATTAATTATTCCAAAATCAGTTTAGTTTTGCTGGATTTAAGTTTATGTGTGTTTTTGTGTAATCACGTTATTTTCAGTCGGGACATATTTCTTCGTGGTAAAGTTTTTCATTTGTGTTATTATTTTTGTTTTAGGGTAAATACTGACGTCTCGTTTGAGCAATATTAGATTTTACGAATTTTTGCACATTTTTAAACACTATATTTACGTTCTGTTATTTCGTAACTGTAAAAAAGGTGAGAATATAACGATATGTTACATGCAGTCGCTCCGCATCTTATCTATTGACCTCCCCTTCGGGTGTATGAAGCGCAGTGCTCCAAGAGCATCACTGGTAACAGAAGAAGTGCCCGGGGAATTACAAACGGGCCACCACATAACACCCACCGCGTGCCGCGATAAAGCTATCGGGATGCACGCCACTCCCGTCCTTGGAATATTAAATATCTTGGGATAGTCGCTGCATGAAATTTCTGGCAATCACCCCACCTCCTCCTTCAGCACAACTCAGGGTGCGAATAACCTAACTGATCTGCATAAGCCGCGGCGTACCTCATGTGTAGAGAGCCTTGTACGACCTTAAACGCCAGGTGTGTGGAACTAGTGGAACGAGCAGCAATGCAGTAACCAGCGAGTGTAGCCAGCGAGCTTCGGAAGAAGAGAGAGAGAGAGAGAGAGAGAGAGAGAGAGAGAGACTGACCGGCTCGGATGTAGGAAAGTGGGGCTGAGTGCATGAGTGACAGACATTTGGAATGATGACAACATCATTTAGGTCGTAAACCTGCAAATAATAAGTGCAGATTAAGTGACTGCAGCTAGTATAAAGACATCGACAAGGATTTGAAATAGATTTGAAATTGGCTTTAAATATTGCGCTCACTGATAATTATACGTTATAGTAGATATTGGTAATTTAATGTTATAAATATTAGATGTGCGTATTGTAATAATATTGTAAATAAATTAAAACATTTAAATGATCTCTTTTATTTTTTCAAGACGTTCATCCCTTACGAATTCGGATACGCCCCTCGATAATGTGTATAGCTACTATGAACCTGTAATCGCAGTTTTGTATTATTATTATTTTCGTTTATTAACCCTATCTAAACGAGTCCAGTATCACGGATAATACCTAGTATAAAGATAACTCATGTTTTGCTGTTTTTATTATAAAACAGTCAGTCTTGAGGAAATTGGAATACTAGGGGATAACGTACCCTTCAAGAGGCTAGGCGAATACGTGTTATTTCATTTCGTAGGGCTCCAAATGTCGTGCTTTTGAAGACAGGAGACGAAGGTGTAAGCATTCATGACTCGCCCCGTCATGAAATCGCGTCGTGGAAAATTGAACGTAGCCGCATTTCCATCCGTGACTCGTCGCCAGGGATACGGAGTGTAATTTCACGACAATCTGCACGACTGCGTCCAATTGCAATTTTCGCGAGAGAGCCAGCTTGCTCGCCTCAGCTCCGACGTCTTGTTCTTATATATCTTGAATGCTAGAGACATGCAAAATTTGCGTAGTTATTTGTAGGCATAATACATTTCAAACAAAGGTGCGTTTGTATTACGCACGTCATTGAACTAGGTACAGTTTGTTTGACGCGCCCTGGGCTGCTTTGAACCAATCGGAAACAAGCACTGTCAGGACAGCCCAATCACGTCCAACCAAGTCGAAAGGTAAAGCGTGACTTTCACGTTTGAAAAAACCAGTTAACAAATGACAGCGACTCGAATGTATAAGGGCCGCGGTGGCTGAGCGGTTAGCCTGCTCGCCTCCCACCAAGGCGAACCGGGCTCAAATCCCCGGCCGGGTCACTCCGGATTTTCGCAAGAGGGGAATCGTGCCAGACGATGTCGCTGGTCGGTGGTTTTTCTCGGGGATCTCCCTTTTCCCTCACCCTTGCATTCTGGCGCTGCTCCATTCACACCTCATTTTACCCTCATCGGCTCTCAAGACCCCGTTGTTAAAAGCCTCGCAAATCACTCGAACGTATACAGGTTGATGAAGTATACCGTGCAGCCAGATAATGATGCAAATTTTGAAGATCCCTAATGGATGCTGTTATTTGTTTGTGCTCCGTGCCTATATATGACGAGAACAAACCAATTGCCCGATTAGTATTGCAGGAGCAGTTTTTTTCTTGAAGTTGCACGCTGCCACCTACCACATATGCCATCACCCGTTTCTGCTGAAAAGCCATCTGCAAAACGCTCTTCCCCATTCAGGGTATATTAACCCATTCAGTCATCGTATAAATAGATCGTTGTTGGCATTGCAACGAACAAATGTTTTGTTCGGAACTGTACTAGTATCGGTGTAACGCTCGCTTCAATATCAGAACCAATAAAACGTGTTCGTGTTTCATATTACATGCAGCAGACGATCATGAGACTACGGAATAGTCTCAACTGCGAATGACCTCCCACACGTAAAGTACTTCCCTTATTAGACATTATTTTCTGCGTATATATTATAAACTATTGCCCAATACCACAATCAGTTAGAGTCAAGCTTGAATCAAACTTAACACGACAAACCTGTAAGCTAGCATCAAGTTTGCTATGCAAGCCAGTAAACTGAAATCAAGCTAACTAGCCTCCACAGGTAAAACTTATAGCAAGCTTAATTAGTCGCACTTGCCGCAAGCTTGCTTTGGCAACCTACAAGCATAATTCAAGCCAACTACAAGCTTGCCATTAGCAAGAATGTGCGAGTCATGAGAAATTTGCTTATAATCAATCTTGAAGCACACATTATATGACATGCTTTCTCAGCAAGGCAAATTCAAGTCAAGTGGCCAGCATGCCGCAAGCTTAAATGCTATTTGGGTTATAAATAGGGAAAGATGTTTTTCGCGAAATTATTTCAAGACCAGTTGTACACCAAAACACTTTAATTCATATGCACTTTCGTGGTTGGATGGTTTTAAATGTCACGTACCTTAAATGTCTGCCCGCGAATCATGGTCGTTCAGTACCGGAAAACTTTATTACGATTGGCCAAGTCAAATAAGAACATGTCTTCTCACGTAGACACGTGGCCAATAACCAATGGAAGTTGTGGTTGTGGACGTAGGATATTGAAGTCTAGTATGGCCATTAATATTTTTGCGAAAAACACTTGTCGCTAGTTATGACCACTACGTGTGCAATATCCCATATATTTGGACACTGTGGCTGGAAGGGTTAACACTGGAACTCTGCACAATTTTACAAGCAATCAAGACAAACTAGAAGCAGGCTGCCTATATACACCACTGCAGGAACATAAGTTATACTGGTCTCTGTATTCCCTCTTAATATCAACGTTGTATTGGTCCATACTATACCGGACATGCTTACTGTGTGGTACGTTCATTACTGGCCGGCTTTCAGCCAATGGAAAGCTGAGGTGACAGTGTTTCGACCAAATGTTCTTTTATACTGGGAACCAAATATTGTATGTTCAATATTCATAAAGTCATAGTGTAATTTGTTAACTTGAATCCCCAATGGTCTCCCATTTTGGGACGTCGTAACTTGAAAAATAATGCGTTTATATAATATTTATAGAATTACTCAATCAATTACTTTCGCATTAGCCATATGTTATAGGCCACTTTAAATTACGTGATTTAGTTGTATCAGGCACCTTTTAAAAATTACTTATTTATAAATATATATGACAAGTGTGTCACATTTGCCAAACTAACGATTTAAACCTAAATTGGTAGGCTGATAAAATATCTCAAGCTAACATGAATTATGCTACAACGTATCTTTATGTAGACTGTTTTGTTAGATAGTGTTGCCTGAAACAATAAACTACATCATATCTCCAGATGCTCAACCGATTCCCGCCAGCTTCGACATAAATACTTTCCGTAGTAGGTCACCTAACATGATAGAGTACATAATTAAAGAAAATTAGACAAATTTTCAAATTTCAGTTTTATTAATATTTTATGTTAGTATGCCGTAACTATCGAACCATTTGACATTATTAAAACAAAATCTGGTGTTCTGGCAGTGGCTACCCCTAAAATAAAATATGTTAAATAACAGTCTCTCTGGTTAGGCCATTTTTTTTTAATATTGTTCAAATTGGAAAGAAAAAAATACTTTTTACAGTACAACTCAGGAACTACTACCCTATTTGTACCAAACGTGGAATGCTGGAGCACATAATTAATTAAATCGTTAACATTAAACTTAAATATCATAGTATCAGTTAGTTCTTATATGTAGAGTCCCAACACATTTGGCAAGAAAGAATAATTTTCAGCTATCACAATTGAACAAAGGCATTTGTTTGTTACATTACGTCAATTTAAACTAAAATTAGGCTGCTGAAGTAACTACTGAGTGCATTAAATTCATTAATTAATTTTGTCTTGTATGATTAGACTTTTGTTATGTTGGGGCGGCGATGGTGCAGCGGTTAAAGCGATTGCCTATCACCTAGGCGAACCGGGTTCGATTCCCGGCGAGGCCACTCCCGAATTTTCGTACTTGGGAATTGTACCGGACGATGCCAATTGTCGGCGGCTCTCCTCTGGGATGCTTCATATCCCCTGTCATTGTATTACGGCGCTGCTATATACTCACATCGCTTCACCTTCATCGGTGCCCAAGCCCCCAATTGGCAACAGCCGCCCAAACTCCCTCCACTATACTTAGTTATGTCTAGTAACTTGACTTATCTCAATATATTATTTGGACTGGATTAACATGACTTGGTATCTGAAAAAATTATTCTGGGCATAGGCCGACATAACATTTTCCTAGCATAAGCANCATGACTTGGTATCTGAAAAAATTATTCTGGGCATAGGCCGACATAACATTTTCCTAGCATAAGCATTAAGTGACATTCCTATTTCATGTAATAGATTTATTGTGTAACTTGTTCAATTCCTTATGCTGACATGCATTTGCCCTCTTGAAAAATATTAAATATTAAAATTTTTCGTTTTATATCCAACACTTACACTTTTAAGACAAGTATAAATGCCATAATTGTAAAGCGGTTTCTCAAAATTCCTGTTTCCTGAAAAACCAATTATATTGCTTCATATAGTTTTTAATGTGTCGCTGAAGCTATTATGTACATTATATTTTGCATCTGCCATAATTTGCTCTAAAAAATTACATTCATTGCAACTTTATGAAAATATTAAATTTAAATCTTTACGCTTTTCATATTTACTTTATTGCACATANAATTACATTCATTGCAACTTTATGAAAATATTAAATTTAAATCTTTACGCTTTTCATATTTACTTTATTGCACATATTACTTTCATAACACTACGACGCATGAAAGAAACACCCTTAACTTGTTTTGCAAAAATAAAAGGCTATCAAATATCNTCTACAAGGTATTATACAAGTATAATGCGAATATATTGTTCAACTGTTAATGTTAATAAAGCCTCTAAGCAGTGTTATATTTAAATTTTAAAGCATAGTATGAGAACTAAATGTAGCTAAGACCTGGTCTTGAGCCTTGCAAAGTGGTTTACGTCTGCCAATTGTGCGTATATTTATAGAGCATAAAGTGTTTCCTCGTAACGAAAGATAACTGCAGTTTGTCGTTATGCTGTTCTGAATTCACACTATATGAAACGCAATCATACATCTCAGGAGCTAGTCTTGTGCTCAGCCTATCTCGCCAGGAACCAGACTTGGGTGGAGTTAGTTTTAGGTGGAGTCAGTAGTTGGCTAGTATGGTTAGTCGGTATGGATTTTTGTTGTGACCAGCTAGTAACGGTTAATTACATGGATTGTGATTTTTCTAAATTTTTCGAGTTCTATGTAATTGGGGTCAAGGGCAAGTCGACAACAACCAACATGGTGGCTAAATCTANAACAGAACAGGGAAATAATTTTACACACTTGAACAGCCGCAAGCTCTCATGTATAAATTTAGGTGGTGATATATCGATTAAGAGCAGGGATTTTTTTTTTATAAATAGTTTTAAAAAGACTAAATGTTAAAGTCTGGTGTAATACAACTCCGACCTCATCTTTCACCCTCATCGTCACTGAAGACCTGCTTGAAATTCAACGTAAATGCCATCTGCAAAAAAACAGCGAGCCTATCTGGCACTAGTTGTACCCTCCCGTTAGTGGTGCTTTGTAGAAACTCTGATAATTATTATCCTTCACTCCTCCCTTAATTTACTGTCCCATATCTCTTCGACTGCGAGGGCGTATGGGGTTTATGAGCTTTAATAATATCATACGTAATTTTAGTCTAAATTTTATATTCTATTTAGGACATTCAGTAAGGAAATTTCGAGGGATGAGCTCACAGAGAGATCTTCAATCCTACGGTTGTTCTGGCAATCGACTCAGAACTGAAGAGGATGCTGTAGTCTATTCACGGTTCCTTCACACTTATTAATTCAAAACTTAAAAAAAAACACATTATGTATGGATTGTTTGGATGATTCGTGAATATGTCATGCATCACAAGTGTTTTATAATTGTGTTAACATAAAATACTTTTTTTTATTGGTTAAGTTGTAGATTACGTATAAACACTGAAGTGCCAAAAAAACTGGTACATCTGCCTAATATCGTGTAGCCCCGCGAGCACGCAGAAGTGCCGCAAGACGACGTGGCATGGACTCGACTAATGTCTGAAGGTATGCAGAAGGCAATTCACACCATGAATCCTGTAGGGCAGTCCACAAATCAAATCTGCGCCAATTTGAGAAAGGGCTGCACGTCTGTCACGTTTAATGATTCTCGTCAGTCGTCGTTTGTCCCGTTCTTTCACGATCTTTTTACGGCCGCAGCGATGTTGAAGATGTGATGTTTTACCGAATTTCCGATATTAACGGTACACTCGTTAAATGTTCGTACGCGAAAATCCAAATGTTATCGCTACCTCGGAGATGTATGTCCCATCTCTCGTGCGCCGACTATAACACCACGTTCAAACTCACTTAAATCTTGAAAACCTGCCATTGTAGCAGCAGTAACCGATATAGCTGCCGACCGCATCGCGTTACTCTGATTGGTTCCATACCTCTGTTATTTGCATACGCACGCCTATACCAGTTTTTTTTTGGCTCTTCAGTGTATTATCTACAAATTGCAATATTTAATTTAAACTTATAACTACTATGAAGAAATNCTTCAGTGTATTATCTACAAATTGCAATATTTAATTTAAACTTATAACTACTATGAAGAAATACAGAGAGAAAAAACGCGTGTTGGTAATACCTAGTACGAAATAGTTCTTATGCAAAATACTATTACACTCAGTGCGCACGAATGCAGTGCGTTGGCCCTCTGGTGTAATTTTCTAAGCTTTGTTTAGATGAGGCAGAGCGATATCATGGAAGTACAACTTCAACAGGACTTCAGAAAAGTTTAATGTTGCCATTAATG
>NQII01009578.1:11752-45477 GCA_002778355.1 Clitarchus hookeri | reverse complement strand
TGAGTAGCCAACGACTTGGGACGGTGCCCAATAACACTCTGGGAAATAGGACCCTCAGCGCAACGCAGCATTTAGAGAAATTTCTGGGCGATCGTCGACGACACTATAAATACCACCGCAGCTGGAGGGTCGGCAGTCTTTCGGTAGAAGCCATCTTGCTGAGTGCGGTAACCGGACGTATTCGAGTGCGGTGAGGGGCGTCGGTGAAGAGGACGGACGATGACGGGAGATTGCGAGACGACGGCGGACGAGGTGTCTGTGGTGTGAACGGATGAAAGAGCGTGAACCACCACGAGTGATGGCCACTGTGCACGTGGGCGCTCGGAGAACTCTTGAACATTGCTGACTGGTGAGACATGGACTGAACTAAGGTGGGACTGAATGAACACGTGATATCGTTTTTTATTTTAAATATCATAACTGTTATATATGGACATATAATTTATAAAGCTAATAATTTTGGCTTTAACAATTTAAAGGCGCTTCTGTAGTGGAACGTGTTTGATTCGGACATGGTGTATTATTATGAGGCTGAGTTTTTGGGTAGAAATCATTTACGGATGTGCGGACGTGTTGCTGAACTGAAATGATTCTATTTGTTGCTCCTCATGTCGACGGAAATGCACTAACTTACAACTCTCAACATACGTGCATNAAATGATTCTATTTGTTGCTCCTCATGTCGACGGAAATGCACTAACTTACAACTCTCAACATACGTGCATCTATCTTCTTCACTATATTGCACTTCTTTCAGTAAAAAATTTTTTTACCATTATTTTTACAAATACATTATAGAGTAAAAAAAAAATTTATACGTTTTACTTACAATTATTTGGGAAAGAGTTGCCAAAATCTTTCTTTTTATCACTACAAGTAAAATATTTCATCTTTACAACACGCCGTTTCATAAAACAAAATAAATTGTTTATCTATCTGTATGTTAATAATACATTTAAAGTGTAGGTACTTTTTTTTTGTTTTTAAAATTCTACTTTAATTTTACACATCACGCAGTAGCATGTTATAAAAAGTAGCTATTATTGGTAACTAGTTTCCAAACGATATTGTTTGTAAAAGTTCAGATATTTGTTACAGTGAGTATAAATTGTAATCAAAGCGTGTGATTTCCAGCAATTTTTAAACAAACATAATTTGCGTACGTTTATTTCATGTGAAAGTAAAGTGAATTTAGAGCTTTTAAAGGTAGTACAGGCACCCTCTGCCTGCCCCATTATAGGAGAGAGACCCCCGCTATCTTAGATTTGCAAATACACCTCCATGACTGAATTTCCAGATTCAATATGTAAAAACCAAGCTTGTCAAAGCGAAGGGAACATATTAACAGTTATCTCGAAATGCAACTTCTCTTTTTCCTGTTACGCGTTTCACATCTGTAACCACAATCAACACTCAAAGCTTGAATCAGTGATACCACTCAGTGAAATAAAATTCTCTGGAATTCAGTTGATAAGTTTTTACCGACTGATGAATCAAGCAAACGAACTAGGAACAAGTGACTTATGATAGTGGAAATCTCGACATTTAGTGGGAATCACACATAAAACCGTGAAATTCAGTCCTCATAAGAATAAGTTATCAGGCACTGATTACCAGTGGTGCCGTTTTAACTGGTTTTCACCGATTTGACTCTATTTTCCCTATTTCCATTTTAGAGTGAAATGTTCCCACAATATTTAGTATTTTTTTCTTTTACATGAAAAATTACGGCTATAACTGAAAAAAAAATCTGCTAATTTTTTCTTAATTATATTTCAAGCTTTGATGTTTATTGTCCTGTCGAGTTTTATAACAAAGATTTGTAAAAGTAATCCATGATGGATTGCTTCTAAATTACGCTTCAAATATTAATGAAGGGAGGTGCTTTGTATGAAAATTTTCATTCAGAAGGCATTGTTTCTATTGGAGAACTAGAAGGTCACTGCCTGTTTTAAGTACTCAGCTCAATTCCTTGAAATTCTGTCAGGGCAATAGGGTAGATCTCTAACAGTAGCAGGAACAAGAAGTGCTTCCAACTTCTGAACCAAAAAGCGGGACCCCGTACCGCCCACACTTGCACATAATCACGTCGGTATTATCGCGGCAGAATGTATAATCCATTACTTCTTGTGGGGTTGGCCACATCTTTCGGCGACATCACGTCAGTTGCAGGAATTAATGCCGGGGCGCTTAACAAGCACTTTGAAATGGCTTTGTATTGTTTGCAATGGTTCGTAGGGAAACACAGACCCTGGTCGACTGGGCGTATTAACTGTTGCCTTCCCCTTGCTCTTTTAAGTCAACAGCGCATACAGTATACCGCATACAAGGCAAAACAGTTTTTTCCTTCTATTGTGCTTCCTGTGTTTATGGAGATTAAAAAAAGGAAACACATACGTTTCGAAAATGCAACAGTTTCTCGCCTTTAGTTGCTTGTGATTTCAACTTGTTATAAGTAGTTACAAATTAACAGTTCTGGTGCAGGGGATAGGGGCTGGGGACATGGGACAAGCCAACCGCCATCTTTGATGACGTGACGCGGCAACTTCCTGCTCTGTCATTCCTCGCCAAAGGCGGTCATTTTCTCTTTTTTCCCTCCGAATTCTCCTTTTATCCCTCAAAAATGCCCAAAATTTCCCGAATTTCCCTTGAAACCAGAAAAATGTACCGCAGAAATGTTCCCTACCAAAACTCATATTAGTCACTCAGTCTGAAAATAGAAGGACTCCGCAATGTTGCTAAATGACTCCTTTTTAGGAATGAGGTGTGCGGAGTGGAGTGGTTACCCTGAAATTCACGCTCTATCATTCCATGCCAGCTCCATCCATCTTCCCTGAAGAATGTTCGAGTTCATTGCCCTGTCATGCAACTTCTCTCATCATGCTCTGTAATTCCACTATGGTTTTCACATATTACTTCTAGGCTCCTTTCACCTGGCTTCCTGGCTGCAACAAGCCTAATAGTCGGTCATTCTATCTTGGTTTTCTCATATTCCTTCTGATCTCCTTTCACCTGACATCCTGGCGGGACGAGTCTCATGCTCTGTCATTCCACCTGCGCAACACGGAGCGAGGCCTGTCCACGCATGCTAGCCTAGAGTCGCACCGCGTGCACTCCAAGTACGTCCAAAGCCCCGCTATAAACATAGTTGGCTGTAATTTCCGAACCGTTTTAAGATACAGCCACCAAATTCATAACATAGGCATCACTTCCGATAGAAAAAACAGCCGCAGCCTTCCTATAATAAGCATTGTTGGATATTATTTTCGATCCGTTTAAGATAGAGCTACCAATTTCATAACATAGGTATCATCCCCCACGACAAAAAGGACAGCAGGGTCAAATAGGCCCATGAATCGCTCGCCACAAAATTTTTATTAAAATAGGAATATTAAATGTACGAATATTGTAATGAGGAGTAAGGAGGTATCGCAACATACACACACACAAACACACATAGATTTCAACTACGTATGTACTCTGCATTTAGAAGACCCAAAACATAAAGATAAGAGGTTTACATTAACTGAAAAAAAACAGTCAGCTGTTTCATACACAGAAGACCTGAGACCGCGAGTGCATCTCGTAGCTATCGATGCGAACTCAATGGAAGCACAGACCACAATGACCGTCCTGCCTTTCCGGGCATAGTATACATTACCGACCAAGAAAGTAACTTGGCACTTACAAGTATAGTAATTATGCCACCCTGACAAAACATACATACTTTTTACATATGCTATTGAAATTTTTTATAGGAAATAACTCATGTACCCTGATGGCGCCGGAGACAGCGCATTATCCTCGAAAATAATGTATCGAAGTTTCAATCCCTTAGAGAGTCCAATCATTTCACAGGTAAAAAAATACGACATTATACGGATTAAAAAAAACTTCTGTGTGCGTTATATATATTTACATATTTAAGTATCAAGTACATCATGCAACAATCACAACGAACTAAATATATATCTCCAACAAAAATAGTTTCTCTCATGACCGTACTCAATGTATGTTCATCACAAATACTTGCAGCCTGCCAGAAATTTATAAGTAGGAAACAAGAAGGTCACACTCTGACAACCAGAGACGGGCAACACGAACTATCGTCATGTAGTGGTAAACGTATAGAAAAATGCATCGTGTAGAAAACGGTTCCTACTACGTCATTGAGCGTGGTGGAAAACAGGTCGTTACGTCTACATTCATCTACCGCAATCGAGTACGCTGTTACAATATGAAGACGGAAGCATTGGTTGAAGACTTGCCATCTGTAACACTGACTGCATCGTCAACAGCAAGGGACTATGGAGATTCGCTCCTTACATAACGACAAAATGAAAGTAGTCAATGCATGTTCACCCGCAGTGATAGTCTAAATAGACATAGCAATAAGTGCAAAGACAGTGTCTGTTGTTCATCAGAAAGTGAGTGATGTATTGTAACAAGACATTTACTTGCAGCCTACTTACAAACACATAACAGTAGGTAGATTTCTTAGACGCTAGGAACTTAAAAAAATAAATCCAATTATTTTAATTTTTTTGTATTTATTCATATTCTTAATCAAACACACACATTCATAAATAATATGTCATTCAATAAAGCCTCTAGCTCTGAGTTCATCAATAACATAATTTATCTCTAGGTTATGAATTAACTATGTTATGAATTTGGTGGCTATATCTTAAACAGTTCGGAAATTACAACCAACTATGTCTATAAGGGGGTGTAGGGCCTACTTGACTCTGTGGTCCTTCTCGTCGTGGGGGATGATGCTTATGTTGTGAATTTGGTGACTGTATTTGAAATGGTTCGGAAATTACAGTAAATTATGCTTATAAGTGCGCTTAAGGCATAATTGACCCTGCGGTCCTTTTCGTGGTCGGGGTGAAGCCTACATTATGAATTTGGTGACTGTATCTTAAAGGTTAGGAAATTACAGTCAATTAGGCTTATAAGTAGGTTTAGGGTACACTTGGCCCTGCGGGCCTTTTTACTATCGGGGTGATGCCTAAGCTATGAATTTGGTGGCTGTGTCTTAAACGGTTCGGAAATAAAGCCAACTATGCTTATCGGTGGGCATAGGATGTACTTGGCGTGCGCTTGGTGTTACTCTAGGCTAGCGTGCGTGGGCAGGCTTCGCTCCGTGTCGCGCAGGTGGAATGACTGATCATGAGACTCGTGTCCCCGCCAGGACGCCAGGTGAAAGGAGACCAGAAGGAATATGAGAAAACCAAGGTGGAATTATAGAGCATGAGACTTGTCCCCTACAGGACGCCAGATGAAAGGAGACCAAAAGGAATATGAGAAAACCATGGTGGAATGACAGAGCATGATGAAATAAGTTGTATGATGTGGCAATGGACCCGAANAAAGGAATATGAGAAAACCATGGTGGAATGACAGAGCATGATGAAATAAGTTGTATGATGTGGCAATGGACCCGAACATTCTTCAGGCAAGATGGATGGAGCTGGCATGGAATGCTATAGTGTGAATGTCAGGGTAACCCTCCACTCCTCAATTCTCACTCCTCATTCCCAAAAAAGAAGTCAATTAGCCACATTGTGGAGCCATGCTGTTTTCGAACTGAGTGACTTATATGAATCTTGGCAAGAATTATTTCTGCGGGAAATTGTTCTTGTTTTGAGGGAAATTCAGGAAATTCTGGGCGTTTTTGAGTGAAAAAAGAGAATTTCGAGGAAAAAAGGTAAAATGGCCGTCTTTGGGCGAGGAATGACAGAGCAGGAGGTTGCCGCGTGATGTCATCCAATATGGCGGTCGACTTGTCCCTTGTCCCCAGCCCCCATCCTCTGCACCAGAACTGTCATTTAATATCTACTGTTATCATCAGTTAACGTTAGGGAAAGTCGCGGTTTTGAATACCAACAAAGGGGCAACACAAGGAGTTACTGAGTCGCTTAAGTTCGGTTTACAAACTACGCATCAACGCTACCATGTGTGGACACAGAGATATCAAAACGCGAATGATGCATAAGCTACCAACTGCGGAAGTCAATTTTCCATTGCCAAAGTCAATGAAATATAAAGTTAGTTTATTTTCCATTATTTAGCGTAGTTTACTTTACTACTGGTAATCATTTTTTGAGTAAAATTTTCCAAACACGAGAAAACTGACGTGCCGTATCGGGATTAAGCAAGGGATTAAGTTGTCAGTATTATACGGGACATCTGGCAACCCTAGTCTGGAACGGCTTTTATCGTGTTATTGCATGTTCCACGAATCTCAACGTCTAAGTTCTCGGGGCTGTTATAAAGATTCCAATCACTGCCGATGTAAGTCTGGATTTCCTGCAAGTAGGAAATGGAAGAACCGAGCCAACGAATTTCCCTCCCCCTCAACATTTCCATTCATCTTACAAATTTCTTCGATGTGGCCACCGTTTAATAACATTTCGTCGCCGGAGAGAGAAAAAGGCGGAGGCATTAGTTGGGATAACGGGGCGGAAAGAGGGAAGGCCAATTTCCTGAAGCCCTTTTACAGCCCATGTCGAGGGTCTCACGTCGTTCATGAATACTTCTAGCAACATCTATTTATGATTCATTTATTTATTTTAATGCAGGATTACCAGCAACACGCACCATACATAAATATGAATTTTAAATAGTGATGCATACAATTTAGAAAAATAATATATTTTTAAATGACATTTAACAGTTAACTTATAAACCTTAATTGCTTTATATAATAACTACTTCGTTTATATTAAAGACTTAAGGGGACATGAGGCATAAACTAAACCTTTAATGGTTAATTGCATTTCATAGTATTATATCAAAACCAATAGAGAAAAACGAAGAAAAGGCAATCCTACATAATTGATTTACTAACTATGAGAGCAAATATTTTACGAGAGTGATGTAGATTTTTATGTAATCGCGGTGCAAGATTTTATGTTAGATAAAATTAACTAATAATACTAAAAAGGCTAAAGAGTAACTCACAAAATTAGCAAAAACCGTTATCTAAGATTGCACTTCCTTAGTTTCTCTATGTTGGCTTCCAAAAACCTACACAATTCCATTTCAGTATTTNGGCCTACGAAACAATAGGACGTTTGCATATATAAGTCTAACTACTAGGAGCGAAGGAAATATTATATATATATATACATATATACAGTGACTCAGTGACAGTGGTATACCTATCCTATGATATTGTATAGTCGTAATACAAGTCTTTTGGATTTGAAAATTGAGTGTATTGGTGAATAAATGTATTTGCAATCATCATACAACATATACAAAAATAAAATAAAGTCACAAAATAATTTATAAATTAATTTAAAAAACTACACATTCTGAGGTCAAGATGTACACCACAATGAAAATGGTACACTCTGTATATTTCCTGTCGTTGAGGGGCATGTGTAGATAGTTAGTACCTGGTGTGACGACCACAGTTCTTTTTCATCTCCTTAAGCCTATCTGGCATAAATCGAACCTACCGTGCACAATAAGAGGGCTCAATCTTATCCCATTCCGTGTGAAGGGCAATTCTGAGGTCATTCTGGTAAGATATGGAATGTTTGCGGACAGAGTTGAGAAGAACCCGTCCACAAACGTACGTACTATCACCCACGAAACGGACGTCAGCCGCACCTCCGTGTGGAGAGTGCGCCGTCAGCACAGACTACATGCATTCCAAGTGCGAAAGGTACAGTCACTTGGCCCAGCTGACTTCGAGGCCCGCATGCGGTCCGCACAGTGATTTATGCAGCAGTGCATTGCCGCTTCGGAGTTTGCATCGCGTGTGTTGTTTACAGACGAAGCGTGTTATATGAGAGATGGCCGTTTAATTATCCCCAACAGCCACGTGTGGGCAGAAGAAAATCCACGTGCAGTGGTGGCCACACATCACCAACAACAGTTTGCGGTGAGCGTGTGGGCTGGCATCGTGCACGAACAAGGTACTGGACCCTTCATCCTTCCAGCTGGTTTAGACCACCAGGTGTGTCACAACTTTCTGGCAAACAAGCTACTCCATCTGCTAGAAGATGTGCAGCTGAACGTGCGAGTCAACATGTGGTATTAATGTGGTATTAAGTGGATTTGGAGGGGCGGCCCTGTCATGGCCACCACGGTCACCCGATCTCACGCCAGTCGATTTCTTCCTGGGGAACCACATCAATAGTTGTGTTTACTCTACGCCTATGAAGAACCGCGACGTTAAGGTATAACGAACACAGGCGGCNACTGGACCCTTCATCCTTCCAGCTGGTTTAGATCACCAGGTGTGTCACAACTTTCTGGCAAACAAGCTACCCCATCTGCTAGAAGATGTGCAGCTGAACGTGCGAGTCAACATGTGGTATTAATGTGGTATTAAGTGGATTTGGAGGGGCGGCCCTGTCATGGCCACCACGGTCACCCGATCTCACGCCAGTCGATTTCTTCCTGTGGAACCACATCAATAGTTGTGTTTACTCTACGCCTATGAAGAACCGCGACGTTAAGGTATAACGAACACAGGCGGCGTGCAACGCGGTTCAAACCACTCCTGGCATCTTCCAGAGCGTCCGCCAGGCAATTCATCGGCGTTTCATCGTCTGTAGTCAAGCGGAGGGCCGCCATTTTGAGCATCTGCTTTAGGTTAATGTATGGAAATGCGTAAGTTTACAGGCAGTCGATAAAGTACTGCAACATACTAACGTGTACTTATTTATTATCACCACCCCTACGGTAATACATCAAATACCACTGTTTCCTGTGAGGTAGGCATCTGGTGGCTCTCGTGCAACGCTAACTGCCTACCTTTCAGGTGTTATAACGTGTTGTACAAAGACGTGTAGCGCCTAAACGGGGCGTCTCCGGACATTTGTTCTCTGACGAAAGTTGTTCCTCGTTACATTACCTATCTCCCCTAGAAGTTTCTCGCAATGATCATAAAACAGAATGTATAAATGAACAACAAATACACGTACAAATACAACTTGGTGATACATTTTTGAAAATATTTAGACCCATGTGCACAAGAAACGCATAATTACATAGCGTTTTAATTTAATAATAAAAATAGGATTTTTCTGAAAAATATCTATACGGAAATTAGAAATGAAATAATTTAAGATACTAATGAGTATGTACAATTATGCGTAGTACCCTCAAATATCAAACTGAGCTGTTTATTTTTATTGCTGCTTGTTGCCGATACTGTCACACCACGACAATGAAACTGAAGACACATGTGTTACTTTTCGCAGTCAAGACGAAAAGTAAAGTAACAGTTAATTTAAGAGCTGTTTAAGAAATCCGTTAACGCATCTAACGCACTGCACTCAAAAGTTACGTACTTACACACACTGCATTATTATGATATTGTTTGAAGCGTGTCGTTTGCAAGCTAAGAAAATTCTTATACTTATGCTTGTTTCACGGTAATTTGAATTAAAACGTTTCAATTGTTCAAAATATAAATTAAAATAAATAAATTGCATATTTTGCCGAGAGATAAAGTAGTGTATTTTTTTTTTATGTTGTTAGTTTTGTTTAACAATCCAGTTTACCTTCTACTACGTTCATGCACATCACTATACTTACTTAAGACAGCATTACTTTTTAAAATTGCAACTTACAAAGCGTTGAATGTGAAGTACAATACATTACTCATAGTTCTCTAATTAATATACTGCTAATGTAGCACAAGTGACACTACGATAGTTATTACAATTCTTATCACAGAAGCGTTGCAGAATTACGTATTATTATTTTTTTTTTAAAGAAACGATTTTATTTTCCATTATATCTTCCATGCGTTCGCAATGACAGCTTACTGGAAGAGCTGCCACCATCGCAAAATAACCAATCCTTTTTTGACGCCATGTCTTAAATATATATAAACTAACTAGTGGCCGCAATACACTAAACTGGAACAACAGGAAACAAATTGTTTTCTAATTGTGATAATTCGACAGTTTTTAGTTACGAATAATTCTAGGCATTACGACAGTCAGTGGCCCATAAACTAATTTGTTTTGTTCTCATTTCTGCACTGAAAATTGTATGTTAAGAGTGATATAGATCGCAGTTCTACCACAGAACTAAGTGAATAAAATTTCGTCGCAGCTTAAGCCCTTGATTAAATCATAGACTAAAGATGAGGTAAACTGATCTCGCTGACTGGGCACAACCAATCTCCGTGTCCCGACATTGAACTGCTTTTCTGCCAGTACGTATAGGGAAAACGGCATGGTTTGAATTTTAGGTTAGAAAAATGATTTGTATACAAATGCTTCCTCTAACCTATTTGTAGTGCAGTTTGACTAAATTAAAATTTGTAAAAGTATTTTATAAATATAATAGTGCTTGTCATTTAAACATTGAGATATAAACAAACAGGTTCACCACTGTTGACCAGGTGACTTTGACAGTTGTGTTCCTTTGGGGTAGGTCAATGTTGGGTACATGCGCAGAAGAAGAATAAGCGGTCTACCTTATGCCGACCCAACCTACACCTGATGTCTGAGAGAATTACCATCCTGCTGTAGAGAGGCAGATTACTGAAGCAAACGTCTGCCCCACTAGAGCTTTGCATTACTCGTAGCTACTCATCACCTATGTGAATATGCAGAGAAGAAAGATTATAGAGATAAAAACCTTTTGGATATGTGTAAGCTACTTGCCGTATAAATTAATACTGGATGATAATAAATTATACCGAAAAAATTCGAGAGGTTATTACCAACGACAAGGTATGTCGAAAAGATACATACGGCCTAAGGCCTATCACTGCTCCTGACGGCGGCATACCCTCGCTAAAGTGCTAAGGTGAAATGCGTTCACTTACAATAAATGAAAATCTATTGTAGGTGGAACGATGAGGGTCTGTATTCTTTGTTGCCCTGTGAGGTTACGCAAGTTTGCATCTATTTAGTATTGATAACAACACCCGTCATATAATGTGTACGCTGATAATATTTTCTGCATGCCAAAGACGACATAACGATTACTTCCAACTTTTATGAAGCCCTAAAAAAGTTCTACTTTCAGAATATTCCTCCGCTTCATAAAATAAAAGCTTAACCGATTCTAGAAAATGAGACCAAACGGGCAACGCACCGCATTCGTGCGCACTTACTTGAATAACATTGTGCAGAAGAGCTATTTCTTACTAGGCATTACCAACACACCTATTTTCTGCCTATTTTATTAATATTTATTACAAATGAAATATTTAACAATTAAAAGATAAAATATAAGTATAAGTGTAATTTAACCAAAAATAAAGTAATTTTATGATAACAGAAGCATGTGTAGGAAACAAGCAAACATGTCATAAGTGCGGTGATTTTTCAAAGGTTTGATTCGAAAAGTGTGAATAAACCGCGAATAGACTAAATCATCATTATTACACGTGCCGAACTACGGGGAGACGTATCATGATTGCCCAACCTGGGGCGTACTCGTGCGGTGCGGGCGTTGAACACGTTTTGCCTGAGTACCAGGCATTTTCACGCACTCCAAATTCGTGCGTTGTCATCTCGAAAAATGGCCTGGCCAAGGGAGTCCCAACGAAGGAGCCTTTCGCTGCCTTCAGACTGCAGAACTATCATAGGCGCACGCTTCCGCGGCCTTTCGTTACGAACACCTGTTTTACCGTACAAAGCAGGGCGGTAGCCTCTACTTTCGCTACTTTACGGACAGTAACAGACACAGTTCCCTGAACGCATTCGTATACGAACTGGTTTTTAGTTTTAGGTTGTAAAACCGAACGTCTTCGAAGACTTAAAAAAAATTCCACATCGTCGTTAACCTCAGTTCGGATTATGTATTTACTTTGTGAATGGAAATGCCGCGTTTGGTCAACTCGTCTCTTGAGAAGGACGGAACAATTGTAGCGCTCACATCTTGTCGTTTGTGCTGCATCCTTGTAACTCCACCAAAAATACTAGTTACACAGTTAGGGACTATATATTTCCCTGCGAATAAAGGTCATAATTATTTTTTCTGGTCATGCTGATTGCGAACANTACACAGTTAGGGACTATATATTTCCCTGCGAATAAAGGTCATAATTATTTTTTCTGGTCATGCTGATTGCGAACAGGCACATGAAATCATATAGCGCAATGGAAAATTTACAGTGATTACTAACCAAACCGGAGTTCCACAAAAATCCTAATAAGCGTTTTGAAAGAGCCATAAGTTAACCGTAGTATTGTTTTGGTTTTTTGTCGCTACATGACATGAAAACGAATTATTTTCTATGTATCGTATTAATTATATTTGGCTTTTCAATGTAATTAAGCACATACGATTTGCGATTTATTTTGGCTACTGTACACGAAGAGAAAGGATTGTTTGAGCCAACCAAATATGTGTTTGTATATGGCCAAATATATATATATATATATATATAAATTTGCTCTTACAAAACATTTTGTCGAAGAAAACCAAATCTGAAATTCAACAAAATGATTTGGTTCATCTAGAAAAATATACACCTGAACCAACCAAACCATGTTGTTCCGCCAACATCTACCTGACAACAAAATATATAAATTCGTTTGGCCATGTAAAGACACGTATTTGATTGACTCAACCAAAGCTTTCTCTCAGTGGTACGTACAAGCACTTTGTTATATTTCGCCCTTCAGAAAAATATTTTGTGCCAGAAAGTGGGGGAGTTCCGCAAGGTTTTGTTACAGGTTTCCACGAAGCGTGAAAGGATGGGAATCATAGCTCTAGACGCACGGCTTAATTATCGATTCCCCCAGGGTAGGAGTGGACTTGAGGGGGAACAGCGGGAGGCAGGGAGGGTAACATAATACATCACCGTGGCTCATCTACCGCGGTAAATACAGCGCGCCCGCGAGCAAGCCGGAGGTCGTCCCCCGTATTTCGGGGGAAAGTAATGACTGCGTCGACTGCGCTGCGATTACGCTGTTTCACGTCCTAATGCACGACCGGCGACCGGATGCCGCCGTCTAATAACTGTCATTAGGAAAACACGTAGTTCTGAAATTGTCAACTGCTGCCCCCGTCCTTCGCGTAGCAACAATTTCGCCGTCGCTTCCACCTACGTCCATTTTTGCGGAAGAGCAGCTCAAGTGCCCGTTGTNCCTTCGCGTAGCAACAATTTCGCCGTCGCTTCCACCTACGTCCATTTTTGCGGAAGAGCAGCTCAAGTGCCCGTTGTTTTGATGTTAGAGCCACTGAGGTATTATTAAATGAAATCAAACTATTAATTAAACTTTTATGACATGCACAAGAAGACTATCACGATTAATCGTATAGCAGGTGTTTACGATTCAGTATACATATAATTATATATACACTTATATATATTCATTGATCGTAAAAATGATGGTAAATGAAAAAAAAACTTACTGCCCGAAGGCTGGTTGGACTGAAGGCAACGTCGCTTTGACAAAAATGTAGCGCGTGAAAACAGCACGACTCATTTTGCGGTGTTTTTTTTTTATAGTGTCTACCACAGCGTCACCAGCCAACTTGCAAATTCTAAGAGGTGGTGTTGGAAATCGAACGCTGAGCGCTTTGAATAGTAGGCGATAACCTCCTCTTCCCTGACACCACGGAGGCAAATGGCTTCCAGTATTGACAAGAACCAATCATTCTGCACAACATTCATACATATGATAGCGGCGTGTCACATGGTAAAGATGAGTAACTCAACATGTGAACACGTTCGCGTTGTTGCACATCTGCAGCTCGGTGCAAACAAAAGGGAACCCTAACCTCGAGAACACGCTCCTGTATTACGCTTCCAACACTTATTTGTGGTGAGTTATTTATATTTTAATTCAGCTAACGATACTTTGACTTTATTGGTAGCTGGATTCGTATTTATTTAGACAAATTCAGAAAATTCTGTCTACGCCACTATTTATATTCTTCGCAGCAGCTAACACGAGCGCGGGACACAGAGGAAAAGTCGTTCAGATGTACTTAAACAATCAGTTTACCTCGAACAAGAAGTAACTGTGATTGGAACAAATTTGTAACCAACGTAACTGTGTACGGAGCACATTTGAAGTGATTTTGTTTGCGTCTCGTGTAACCGCGTCTAAGTTATGTTGGTGATGTTCGTGTATTGGGTAATGTACAGTGTGTTTATTGTGCTTNTGTCTCGTGTAACCGCGTCTAAGTTATGTTGGTGATGTTCGTGTATTGGGTAATGTACAGTGTGTTTATTGTGCTTAATTACATGCATGCTAGTTGATAAAAGTATTTCCATTTCTCCGCTCCAGATCCCGTTAACTCATTCGAAAACAGGCTTGACCTTGAACGTCAGTTGCAAGTTGGGACGTGCCAGCCTGCTCCCGGAAGTTGTTATCTTTAGCTTATCACTTGGAGCGGATGTATGTCCGCTAATTATTTAACGTTGCAGAGACAAATTTTACTTTTTTTTAACCTATATCGATTTAATCTCAAGAAGTAAATGAATGTGACTACCTAGACGAAAATTAGATGAACCTGTTAACACTTATGACAAAGAGAACGCACGCCAAATCGGTGACATTTTCACTGGAAACAAATGAAAATTTAACAACTGTAATCTCTGAAATCCGATGGACTGAACAAGGGTTACATTATTTCTCGACTTTTTCGCTATGTGCCCAACAGTTTCTCACGAATCGTCAACGTGATTTTCAAAATAATGTGATCCAGAATTAGTGAGTTTTACTTTTGTTTTATTATGTTTCCTAAATAGATCCATGATTTCGTAAATAATAACTAGTTATGCATTCACCTTGTTGTATCCTACCTACTGCAGTGAAACTCGGGCAGAATCCTGAAATTTCACAGCACATAATTGTCTAAACCCTATTCTAGCCGAGTTCAATTNTGCAGTGAAACTCGGGCAGAATCCTGAAATTTCACAGCACATAATTGTCTAAACCCTATTCTAGCCGAGTTCAATTAATGTAATTTTCACAACTATGTCAGAAAACAAAGCTTTTCAGAGCTGGGAGAGAGAAATTAGCTGCCATACAACTAGCATGCGCTTTGTACACTATTGCTCTACGTAAAGTTTCATCGATTGTNCTGCAGTGAAACTCGGGCAGAATCCTGAAATTTCACAGCACATAATTGTCTAAACCCTATTCTAGCCGAGTTCAATTCATGTAATTTTCACAACTATGTCAGAAAACAAAGCTTTTCAGAGCTGGGAGACAGAAATTAGCTGCCATACAACTAGCATGCGCTTTGTACACTATTGCTCTACGTAAAGTTTCATCGATTGTTTTGATTATTGTATTTAACCAACTTGACCTTAATATACCGATTTTCGAACGATTACACTGCCCCAGGGTTGTGCACTGATCCGCCAATCATTAACAGATTACTAACTAGATTCCCACTGAGTAGTATTTTATTGATTGAAGTGGTTTTTTCAGATTTAGAATTTATGATAAAAGAGTTAATTTATTCTGAAAATAATTCTATCAGCAGTCACTTGCCAACGCCTTAAATAACAATTTAAGAATAAATCTATGTTCAGCTACTGGCGTATTTAAAGAGGAGCTCTGACTGAAAAAATTTGCTTTGTCACGTATATTGTGGTAATTAGGCGTTTTTTGTTTAAAACATAAACTTTTAAGACCTTGTTGTAAATAGGGTAGTGTCCCTTTGCTTCTTAAATTTTAAAAAAAAATCTTCGTAGTAAAATTTTATGGCTGGACATAAAAGTCACATCTTAACATTACATAGCAGTCTACTTAACATAAGTGTTGAAGTTTATACGGTTTCAGATACATTTATATTTTCTCATGTGGGACAGAAATAATTAATTAACGAGAGAACCTTTAAAAACGGTTACATATGTGAAACGAATCACGCGAGAAAAATAAGTTCGATTTCGAAATAACTGTTAAGGTGTTCACTGTGCCCAGGCAAGCTTAATTTCTATATACTGAATATGGAAATTAAAATACGTAAAAATATCGAGAGTAATCTGCATAAATATAAGATGGCGGAGATAATTCCCCATTGAGAGCAGCTAAACCTCTCGTTATATCTTGTTAGACTTTGGGCTCTCCACCGTCTACATCTAGAGGTGAATGCATTAATATTCTAGATTTATTCAGCTCTAATAACGATGCGTCTTGAAATTATTTTATTGATGTTGGTTTACTAACCAAACAAATTAACACAAGACATTTTTTTAGTAAAACTACTTGACGTTTTGAGCAAAAATTTGAAAAAGAAATCGCATGAAAGCCACGGAGATGTGCGTCTCGTGACAGTTGAAGGCGTTGCAAACGATTCGCACGGCAGTTACGTTTTGCACACGTCGTGACCATGCTTCATTCGGCGACATCTGCACAGAGGCCATGAAATGTGCCTAAAAAACGCGTTGTAGTTCCACGTTTCTCTCATTTCAAACACTGTTGAACTTGTAGATCTATGTTATTCAAGTTCTAACAAACTGAACCGTTATATACCAAGGGGAAAACGCAAATAACATAATCGTTTATGTTTAATAGTGTCAAGGACAGCTAAAATTATTTTCTGATAAGATTATTATTTTTATTTAAAAAATAGGAACCTCCATAGGGTACAAATATTCAAAAATGTCTTTGTGCACGTCAGTTTTTCAAAAAAAGTAAATTATATTCTATTTATTCTTACACAGAGTTTCTAAAATAGTTCTTGCCTATTTTTTACCTTTATAAAATGTTATTTCTGCAGGTGAGATAAAAATTATTATTGTTTGTGGTTCTCGCTCAACAAGTGAAATTGTATTTTTGTCATATAATTATTCAGTAATTGTAAAAAATATTTTTTTTGTGGAAGTTAAATCGTAGTGTAATATCTACTAGTTGAAAAATGTTCGGCACAAATATAAACTAAGATTTTTTTATTTTTTTGCTGCCCAGCGTTTTTAAAACTGCAGTTACGTTCCTGGAAAATTTGTTAATCACTGTTGCATGAAAGCGAAACTGAAAAAATGAACGGCACGAATGAATGCGACGCACAGCGGAAGCTGTCAAGGCGACGCACGAACCACACGAGAGCGTCACGTTACGCCCGTTTCACCATCGCGCGCCGACTACTTGTTGCATAATGCGGGTGTCTGTGTTTTGTATATAAGTAGGCACAGTGTGCTTGGTCGTGACCAGTGCGCCAGGGGAAAGACGCAGTCGCCATGGAGACGAAGAGCTTCGTCGCTTTGTTCGCAGTCCTCTCGCTGACTTCCTATGCGCAGGCGAGTACCGCCACTTTAAGGCCGTTCAGTAGCCAAATAAATAACTTAAACCATGCTATAATAGAGCCGAACACCGTTTAAGATTAAGACTTCCCATGTAACGTGCCTACCAAGAAATTAAACATAAAACTTTGGATAGTTCGTAAGCGCTTATCAGGACATAAGTTTCGCTGTTTTGGTAATAGAAAAATAAAACTAACTCATTTCACTTAAATAATTTATATTTAAAAGAAAACACGAGTCACAGGATAGGTTCTTAACTTTTGTTTTTAACCTGCGAATATACCGGAATATTCATACAATAACTTCTGTTTTAATTTACTAAATCAATGCCTCTAATCGGCTTCCCGCGTTTCGTATTTTTTGTAGTCCTAAATGGTCCGATGTAAATCAATCCTTTTAATATACCAATAATTGAAGTTCGTTGGTTTTTGAAAACTTGCGTAAATGCTAGACATCTGTTTCCTTCCAACTTCGCGAGCAAATATTTTTTTCAGAGTAATGCGTGTGCGTCGATCTGCTTCCCACGCCATGAAACTGTGCACTTAAGTGCGACGCAAGTTATTACGCTGAAGAAATGCGTAGCTACGAAGATCTGTCGGCGATGGCCAAAAATAATTTTCTCGACGCTCTGTTAAAATAAGTACAGCTGTTCATTACTCACCGAGCACTTGTGAAATCCCTGATGAATGTTTCTTTCTGCTATTGTGTAGATTTGTGTACACAACGGTTTGCTTTTGTTTATTAAATGTTTTATTTTCCTTATCCGTTTACATTGTGATCAACAGCAGCAGAATGTTCAACAGCATGGCGTCTTGCTTCTGTGTAATTTCGTGTATGGGCCGTTCACAGTAAAGTGAGCACTTCTGAAGCTCTTGTAATTTTTTTTCTACTAACAATTTTTTTATCCTTTTACCACTTTTTAAAATGAATATGGTCATGTGAGTTATAAACACAGTCTATATATTTCACCGGACTTGAAAGTGAACGTCTAATGCTACAATAAGATACATTTATTGACTGTTATTTCTAATGAGAGGGCTTCAAAAGTGCTCGCTTTACCAAGAAAGGTAGGATAGTTTCCTAGTCCAAATGAAAAATGGCAGTCTGACCTTCGGGTGCCCCACGAACAGCTGGTTTCGCAAGTTTTCTCAAAGGAAAACTCTTAGTTTCTTATTACTGTAAAAAAATGTTTATCTCATATTTATCGTATTAAGGTGATTTGCTTGAAGAAGGCTTTGATTTGCTTCAGTCGTCGCTGCGGAGGTTCCACGCCCTATGACGATGCTTCTGTGACGTAGCTTAGTTATTAAAACGTGTCCTAAAGAATGCTGTTCCATTGTTTCACTTTCCAGGCGGACGACATGGAAGATATGAAGAAGATGCTGCACAGCACATGCCAAGGGGAAATTGGAGCCGATGAGGGTAGGAAATATACGAGCGATATCTGCTTCTCCACTCATCTCCGTGGCCTGGTTACTAAACGAGTCCCGAAACACTAGACTGTGTCGCTGGTTGTCTGTGGCCCCTGTGTAACTTAAGTCGCTGGAGAGTTGTATAATGCAGTGCTTCCATGTTGAAGTTCCGAAGAGATATTATTTGTTGGAAGACGTTTGCTGTTAACGAGCTTGTTGCTACTTCCAATTCTGTTATTAGCATTACTCAGTCTCCAGTGTTGTATTCTAGGCGTAGGCTTAAGTTTGACCTTGGCGATGCTAATTGGGTGTTCCGAAAGTTGGTTGGTACTAACGGTGATGTTCGTGTATTAGATCATGCACAGTACGTGTATGTTGCGTAAATATATGTATTTCATGTGCTACGACTTTCAGTGTTAACACACTGGACTCTCGTTTGGGAGTATCCGGGTTCGATTCGCAGTTCTGCCAACGCTATTTCGGATTTCCGATATCTCTCAGGGCGAGTGCTAGGATGGTTTCTTACCACTGATCATAACCGCTTTCCACCTCCATCCTGATTGTCTGAGCCTCTGGTTGTGTTTAAAATGATTATACTCTCAATGCGACGTTAAGCCGTGAATCAAATCGTGTAACAAAAAGTAGCCTAGTAGCTTAATATCACGTAGATGATGAGTTCACAGCCTCGAGGATGGTGTAAACTCCAGGCATCGGCAAGATGATAGAAGCACAGATATATATTACGCGGTAGACCGATTCACTTCTGCGCATGCGCCCCCAGCATTGACTCGCCAATACAACTGTCAAACTCACGTGGTCGTCAATGATGAACGCATTTTTTTACGTTTGCTTTTCCAACAGACCCATGCCTTTAAATGAATGAAATATTTTGAGTAACTTTAGTTATGTACTTGTAGCATCAGAAGAAGTGAGTAACGGTTTGAAAGTGATTTTATAAAAATTTATTAAACCTGAGATGCTATCCAAGTTGTTTTTTAATAGTGCTATTGGCAATAAAGATGTCCAATGTTGAAACAAGGAGAGTGGCTACTGCGCAAATCGCATCCACACTCTACCCCATATTCCCTCTACGGTGGGAAGCCGTGTTACGTCCGCTGTTTTCTTGTAGTTTCGGTAGTGGATGACATTTGTAGATGTTAACAATTATTCTAATAAAAGTATTGGATGGCAATATTTGCAGTACGGAAATGAGACATACCCACCAGCCACTTAAAAAATTCCTATACGATCGGTAGCGTGAATCGAACCCACATCCCCGGATGAACGGCAACGTTGGCGGTTGATATAATATCGATATACTGAAAAAAAATATAACTTCGGCGTTAGAATATTTGAAACAAATTCAATCAACGGTGCTTATCACGGGAAAGTTCTTCTGCAACAGTTCGCATTGCTCATTGGGAAACTCAATACTGAGTTCTCCGTCTCCAGCTGACACTTTGAAATCTCTGCTTAAGTATCTTCTTCCACATCTCGCTTTGTATCCTTCTGCCTTACACAAATATAGGCATTTTCATGGGCCTGGTCACTTCATCCTCGCAACATGCAGGTAAAACCATGGACTTGTTGGTAATGTAAACGTGTTACTAATATGAAAATTCACACTCGAATGTGTATAAAATAAGGAACCGCAACTTCAATTGCCATAAATTAAAACATTTCACTTGTATTATAAAACTATTTTTATGACTTTGCTGCCAAATTAAATAGATAACTGCATTCTAGCGTGTAATGCAGGGTGTACGCAGTTATGGCCAGTCATTTTTTCCTAACGTTTATTTCAAAAGTGTTCACTTCACCGTCATTATCATTCACACGCCATTCACGGATTTTGGCCTACACAACATGCGAGAGTTAAATAATGATAAATACTGTTATTAAATAATAATATAATGTTGGTATCCCACGAAGCTTGTTTTGTGAGAGTCACCTTCCTACAATAACAACCATCAAGTTCAGAAAACCTTTCGTGCCTGGCCTCATTTGATCCCATTCCATTATTGTGGCTTGCATTGACCTGGTATACAAATTTAAATATGTTAATGCTGGTTTGCATGTATAAGATGTATATAAGTGTTCATTACCTTCACAGTTTCCAACTTATAGTCTGAAACGTTAACTCTGATTCCTACGTCACATGGCGAATGCCAGGCTACGGAACATTATTGTGTATAAGTTATGCCGAAGGACATGTCTCGGCTTCCAGACCAGCTGCCGCTTGTAATTTGAGTATGGCACACTGTTCATCATCGTGTATTATGGCGAATAAACATGCAAGCATTAACTGCATACTCGTTTGTAAGAGTCTAATAGCTAAACGCCTAAATGTTTACATAGATTTTGAGGCTATAGACATTAATACAAATTTCTTACTTTCATGGTTTTTTTAGGTTTCTTTTAACAACAGTTGATTTAGTAAAATCTCAAAAGTAAAAGCAATTTTTACTAGGCACTTATTACATGTCTAAGTTAAAAGGCATATGCCAGGATTTCAAAGTCATTAAGTCACTAATAAGGAACAGTTTGCACTATATAACACCACCATTCTCAAGATTGGTGCTGAGTTCCTTCTAGGAAGCCTAATTTGCTTTGTAATATATGGGATTTAAGAATTTTCTTTAGCATAGCTGTGATTTTAAGTTCAATATAATAATACAGTGGAAAAAATGTTTATCAGTTCAGGAACTTACTGGCAATTAAATTTAAACACAGGGTTTTCATATTTTTGCATAGGTTTAACAGACAGAACTCTTTCTGTTTTAGTTTCGTTGGATTTAACAGTATACGAAATTATGACATTCAACTTACACGTTTGGTTTTCATGTTCTCAGGTTTGATTGCAAGAGCGCAGAAAGGAGATTTTGTAGACGACCCCAAGCTAAAGGTAAGTCCCGTTCACGACAAATATTCACCCCAGTATTTTATCAACTTATGTTAGATCTTACATTAATGTTTTCACATTGACCTAATTTTTAACCAAAATTCAGGGCTAGAATTACTAAAAGTTTGGAATTGAATGTTTACGCTAGTAAAAAAAAACTAAGACAAAGGTGAAATGAATAAAATTTAAATCGGAAAACAGAAACTCACATTGCGTGAAAGCAACACAGTATGCGACAGGGAATTAAATAGTACTCATTACAGCAGTAATTTACTCACCACAATTTATTCCTAAGAAGGATCACAATGTTATGGCAAAACAACAACTTCATTAAGCAATGATTATTAATAACTTTTGAAAACCTATGTTTTCTTATCGTTACCACGTGCCACAAAAAATAGATTATTGTAAATAGTTACAAGATATTGTCAATTTAATTTGACTTAAAATGTTATCGTAGATCATAGTTTCCAACAACCTCAGAAAATGCGCTGTGAATGTGGCACTTCAACACGACATTAAACATATTTCAACACCATTAAAATGTTTCGTAGTGCTACCTACCCATGCCTGATAGGCTCAATGTTAAGAGATTTCTGTAGCTGTATTTAACCATCTAATGAGGGCTCCTCCCACTATACGAAATGGTTAAAAATAACTGCTATTACCATACCACCATAAATTAACAACATTAATTTCATAAAACGATTCATTATCGGATTATTTGGAGAAAATATAGGAGTGATCAAAGTGGGAAGGAAAAAAAGTAGTAAATAGTAATTTTAATAAGGACAAACGGAACGGAGATAACACGCCTCCCACTAAATTTTTGTTAATGTATTACGAGAGACTAAAGTTAAATCAGAAACGTATGTAGACTGATAATTTTTCGAAGGAACAAGTCAGTATTTACTATTTTAATAGGCATGTAAATTTTTACAAGTCCCTTTGGACCAGCAAGTAGCAATATTTGACATTACTCAACGTTTGTTTAGAACAAATAACGTGTTCCTTGAAGACAAAGCTGTGTGAACATAAGGGCGAAAACTTTATGGTAGAAGTAATATTTTTAATTTATGGAACTTACGTAAGGTTAAAATAAATATAAACTCAACCTATATTTTTAACGTAGAGTTGTGCCATAAAACATCTTAAAATTTAAGAAGACTCTATTTATCTGTAAACGAATTCAAAGTCGTTTTTAAAGATATTTATTATCATTTAAATATCAATGGCTTTGAAAACTAAAGAAAACGTTTCAATTTGTTCTGTTTTAGGACTACATGAAGTGTGTTTTCTTGCAACTGGCGGTGGTGAGTAAAGAAAATACTTTTGTTAACATTATAAATGTAAGATTACCATAGGTTTTATAGGCATGCGGAAAAATTATTTTAGACTATTTGAGTTATAAGTATAAGTTATGGCAAACGCTATATTTTTTACGTTCTTTAAGTATGTAAGTTGGCATTAATAACTTTAGCTAACCTAGAATAAGAAAAAATTAAAAATAACATTTTAATATTCATTCAGACACACATCAATATTTTTTGTTTAAGTAATGTGATATTTTAAATTATACATCCCATTCAATTCGTTAACTAAAATTCGAAAAATTGAGCAGGGTGATTCCTAAAAATTTTACACAGTGCTCCTTACTGTATTTAAACATTCAGTGCAAAGTTTTCAGGTTCTTATGATGCAAAGTCTATAACAGACCAGTTTTCTTTACCTCCAAATGTCAATCTTTAAGAAGGGTAACGTTAATTTATTTTCAAAGTTCGATTTAGAGCAAATCGGTTGGTGGGTTGCAGAAATTCTCAACTTTACGCGTGGGAGAGTTTTCCAACTTAACAATTATGCCACCATAAGACCCGTTTACACCGTAGCAATAAAGAGAAGCGAACAAGTGGGAATGCGCATCGACGAACCGAGCGTTCTCACGGATGCAAACCGTAGGCGAGCGCGAACAAGCAACCTTCGTCCGTGTTCGTTCAGATTCGGTTCGCTGATGATTCATTCGTTGTCGATCTCTCATCGTATCACCAAAGGATGTACGTGTCCGCTCGTGTTCGGTGTTTCCGCCTCGTTCACGCCGGTTTCGAGCAGCTCCGAATCAAACAGCAGCGAATGGTTGGAAACACGTGCGAACGGATCGTTCTTATTCGTTGGAATGCGTTCGCTTTTTTGCTTTCTCCGGTGAAAACGCATCTTCAGAAAGACAGGGAAAATTGTCTACGCACTACCAAAGTATCTCTTTACGCTTAAGAGGTCGCACTAAAAAATTTTACATGGCCATAAATCAATCAACAAAAAAACTCACAGAAACCACAGGTAATATGAAAAGCACAGTTTTCTTAAAATAATAAAAAATCCTCCAGTGAAACAGAATATCGACTTCGTTGACTTAACAGTTGGCGACACTGCCATGCATCGCACCGAGCTCTTATTTTCAGTTACAAATTGTAAACACGCCACACGCCACACTTATAAGCCAACATAACATTCGTCAATGGACTTCAGTACGATGAAAAGTTATGAATTCATGTATTGGCTACCCTTATGAGACAATCTAGGGAACCCATCTTCGCCAAAGTAATCGCTATCCAGGTGACGATTTTTTTTTAGTTTTTTCCCGCTCTTTATTTAATTGGGAACCGATGAATTTTTTTGGGAGGAGGGAGGGTGTAATTTACAATTATTTCCCACTGGCGAATTCTTATTTTCTCAAACTCATTTATATTTTCAACGCCCTTCTAACAAGTCAAACCGAAAACCAACGACCTCGTCTTATTAAGCATAATAGCAGGCAAGGCATAAAGCATCAAGTGGAACAGGGCAGCATTTGTGCAACGACCGAGTGAAGCCATAACATTTTAGTTGTATAACTTACTATACAGTACATTAAAAGTATAAGCATTTTTCTAACCACCTTGCAGTAATAAACTAAACAAAGGTATTTTGGTTGTTCCTAAGTTTATAATTTATAAATATGAATAAATGAATACTCTTTTTTTGGTGTTGGCAACACGACTGTGACCTGAGCAAATAGTGGTTCGAAAGGGACTATAGAGTGCGGCCGTTCTGATTGTGGCAAAGCAACCACGTAAGTCTACACTTTGTCCTTTTCGGAAGCTGGCGATAAAAAATGAGGAATTAGTTAATCCACGGAGAGCTGCAGTTTCTTCGTCTGCATGCTTTAAAAATAATTCATTGACAACCATTCGACGAAGATATTAATGGCTGTCGGACGGATCGTTCTCTACGAATGCGACGGAAAATGTCGACAGCAAAACTGAAATAAGTGCAACTTTTGTTAATCTTTTAAAATACTTTTGAAAGGTCTTGAGTTCTATTGATTGAAGACACGCAACTGTTTTGTGTAGCTTCCGCGGCGGTTTTCTGATTCTAACTTAATATAATTTCAAATGATTTGTTGCCAGAAAGATTCCTTCAATGGGGATGAGTAAATGAATGAAATACTATGCAAACAACTGATAATTTAACAACAGGGTAAGGAAGGAGTGCATATGGAAAATTTTGCATGGAGGATATATATATGAAAAGAGAAAGAGAGAGAAAAATTTGGGAATTTCTCAACATCGAGGTCTTGAGAGTCGATGATGTTAAAGTGAAGTGAGCATGGAGCAACGCCGGTTTTCAGGGTGGAAGGGGAGAGGACGGGAGGTCCCCGAGAAAACCCGCCAAACAAAGGCATCGTCCGGCACTATTCCCACGTGCGAAAATCCGGGAGCGACGACCCCCCAGGAATCGAACCCGGTTCTCTTAACTGAGTCGAGTATTCTGAGCACTACACCACCGCAGCCCCTTGCAAGTAGGAATCCAGATACAAATGAAGATCAGCCGAATTATTATTGGCGATGGTTAGGGCCAGTGACTTTTCGCGTAAAAAATCGGAGCACACAGTAGACTTCAATACTATATACACACCTCAGCTGTTGTTATACCTCCATTGGCTGCTGGTGCCGTGTCCGTCTTTGACCAAACCACTCAGGATCAAGTAACTCCGACATTGAACCTCCTTGATCCATGCGCAAAACGTTAATATGGGCCAGAACATTTTTTAGTCAATCGAAGAAGCTGGAAGACCCTACAGTGCTTTGGATTGTATCCTGTCTCAAAATCTTTTCGCGAAATATCACTGCCCGTAGTGATAGTAATATGCAGTGACAGGTAGGCAGCTGGAGTAATTGTCTGGCATATAATGCAAGGTACGTGCCTTTCTATTGCTATAGTCTATTAACGGTTTCTTCACACTTTTTGAATCAAACCTATGAGAAATCACCCCATGTAAGACGTGATTGGTTTTACTCATAAATATGTCATGCATAAAAAAATTCTCATACTTTGTTTAAATAAAAGTAGCTTATTTTTCGTTAGATTTAACTTTTACTAATATTTTATTGGATAATTATAATCTATTTATAATTAGTATGAATTAAAACGGGGATAAAATTTTCGTATTGGCAATTCCTAGTAAGAAATAGTTCTCGTGCAAAATAGCATTGAACCGATTGCGCACGAACGCGGTGCATAGTCCTTTGGTGCAATTTTATGCATTTAGTTTAGCTTTGTTTACATCTGGCGGAGGAATAGCCTGAAAGTAGAACTTTAGCGGGGCTTCAGAAAAGTTTGAAGTAACCGTGAATGGACTATATAGTATATAGTTGTCACTCATAGACGCCGAGTAACGTTGGATGGTGGGAAGTGGTATTAAGAAGGGGGGAGGGGGTACCAAACGAAAGGAATAACAATGCAACGTCGCAACCGAGCAACAGATCGACGTAATTTCTTNTTTACATCTGGCGGAGGAATAGCCTGAAAGTAGAACTTTAGCGGGGCTTCAGAAAAGTTTGAAGTAACCGTGAATGAACTATATAGTATATAGTTGTCACTCATAGACGCCGAGTAACGTTGGATGGTGGGAAGTGGTATTAAGGAGGGGGGAGGGGGTACCAAACGAAAGGAATAACAATGCAACGTCGCAACCGAGCAACAGATCGACGTAATTTCTTNGAGGGGGGAGGGGGTACCAAACGAAAGGAATAACAATGCAACGTCGCAACCGAGCAACAGATCGACGTAATTTCTTGCATAGAAATGGTTGGATGGCTGAAAATTGATATTGGCTACTATTTATCGCGTGAAAATATCTCAAGAAATTTACTTTCACGAGCCGGTTTACCTTACATGGACGTGTGAACGTGGAGATCAATGGCGGCGGTGGGAAGAAGCGTCGTGGGAGGGGGTAGGGGAAACCTTATAGAAAAAAAACCTAAACCATAATTCCGTATTCCATGCGAGCGGAGCCGTGGGCACAGATAGTAATATATCTTTATTGACTACTATTCCAAATTAAAGGGCTTTCAAAAGTGCTCACTTTACCGTGCATAGCTTATAGCATAATGTAAGGGTGATCCTGATGTAATCTGACGGGATCTTGCATATGTATTCTGGTTTCGCCA
This sequence comes from Clitarchus hookeri, assembly GCA_002778355.1. Classification (NCBI taxonomy): domain Eukaryota; kingdom Metazoa; phylum Arthropoda; class Insecta; order Phasmatodea; family Phasmatidae; genus Clitarchus; species Clitarchus hookeri. The sequence goes on along the minus strand of NQII01009578.1, from coordinate 18,480 downwards.
CGGTGTGACCCTGTAATATTTGAAGCTCTGCCTTGTTCGTAGTTGGTTGAACATCACTGAAAAAATGGTTTGCTACTGCCAAAAAAATACTCGTTTGTATAGGGCAAGAAATATATGCCCAACAAAATATTCTGTTGAGTACACAAAACTTGAAAGCAACAAAATTAATTTTGCTCATCTAGCAAAATACAAGATTGAATAAACAACACCTCTGTGTTTGGTCAACAAAAATAAACTGTCAACTAAATATTTAGTTGAATCAACTGTCTATATTTGTTTGGCCACTCGTTATATTGCATTCGTTCAAAAATACATCTCGAGAGTTTGTAATATTTTGATAATTAGGATAGTAACGGTGTTCGGTAAAGCACTTATTGATGCTTACTAAAGGTATAAAATCCTAATATTACAAGTTCAATAGGTAACTAAAAATTAAGTTGTAAAACTTGAAATACCTGTATACGCACGTTGTCCAGCATTTGAATTGTATTGATTTAAAAACGTCTTCTCTTAGTCTAGGTACAAATGTCTGTCGTAATTTTTGTATTTTTGAACTAACCGAAACTGTTAAATGTACACTGAAGAGTCAAGAAAACTGGTATAGGCGTGCGTATGCAAATAACAGAGGTATGGAACTAATCAGATTAACGCGATGCGGTCGGCAGATATAACGGTTACTGCTGCTACAATGGCAGGTTATCAAGATTTAAGTGAGTTTGAACGTGGTGTTATAGTCGGCGCACGAGAGATGGGACATAGCATCTCCGAGGTAGCGATAACATTTGGATGTTTGCGTACGACCATTTCACGAGTGTACCGTGAATATCGGGAATCCGGTAAAACATCATATCTTCGACATCTCTGCGGCCGGAAAAGACTGTGAACGAACGGGACAAACGACGACTGGACGAGAATCATTAAACGTGACAGACGGGCAACTCTTTCTCAAATTGGCGCAGATTGGATTTGTGGTCTGACCTGCAGGATTCATGGTGTGAATTGCCTCCTGCATACCTTCAGACATTAGTCGAGTCCATGCCACGTCGTATTGTGGCACTTCTGCATGCTGAATACACGATATTAGGCAGGTGTACCAGTNCATGCTGAATACACGATATTAGGCAGGTGTACCAGTTTTTTTGGCTCCTCAGTGTATTTTAGTTGCAATGAACTAGGTTAGAGGAAGTGTACAAATTTCTCGGAACTCGCACTTATATAAACAGTGTTTTAAACTTAAAATTCTTATCTACGTTATTTTTGATAGCGCTTTTGGCAGAAAACCGTTCTAATGCCGGAACGAGGAGATTCGCTACGGCGCGTCTTGCTAGAGCACTCTGCCGTGTTTCCCCTCTTCGGTAGAGCACATTTGCACTCAACCTCTGAGGAAAAAAAACCTGCACATAACTGCACTTGGGTCAACGTGAATAATTACTGACAGTATCTACAATAATGCTGGCAGAGAATTATGAAAGTAGTTCATGTTGGCCTATAAATGTCACAATTAAAGTGTAGTGTCGAAAATTAGCAGCGAACGAAATCGGTTTCATTTGTTTTAAAGACAGTAGAGCAAGGACTGGCGAAATCGCAGGGTAAATATGTGTTAGAGCGATCTCGCTGGCTGCGCAGAACTAGTCTTCGTGTCACAACGTTGGAATGCTTTTCCGCCAAAACGACTATCACGAACGAAATGGATGGGATTTGAGGTTAGAACACTATTCATGTAAAAAAATACTTTGAGAGGTTTTTCTACTTCCTCTGGCCCCTACTTGTAATGCAATGTAATTGGTAAAAGTGTTTTATTCATAGAAGAAGGCTTGCATTTTGAAAATTAAGATGTAAACAAACACGTTTATGACTATCGACCATGTGATTTTTGACAGTTGTGTTGGTTTGAGGTAGGTCAATGTTGAGGGCATGCGCAGAAGATGAAGGATCGGTTTACCTCAGTTGAGGTTAAAGTATGGGAATCTGCGCATTGACGAGAACGTGGTTTCTACGCATGCGTTTTTTTATTTATAAACATAGTATTACAATATAAAAGTTCCTCCCCAAATAACACAGGATGGTGGGCGAATTCGTGCGTTTTATAGATTAAAATAACCTAACCTAGAGCACAGGTATAATGAGTTCCTATTCGGTTTGCACTAATCTGGGATAATTGATGAACAAGCAGGCTGCTTCGCACGTGCGTATGCAGTAGCTATCAGCACGACTCACCACACGTGCTTATTTAACAACAGCATATTGGAGTTGCTAAAAATTACGCTGCGTCACTTGAATGACGTATGGTTACTAGTTAAGAGTTCTGCGGTAACGTTAATTTGTTTTAATTCAATGGAAGAATACATAACGTGCAGAAAGTATTAATTAAGCAGGGCTGTCAAAAATGCTGAACTAACAGTGAACCATTGTCCATTAGGTTTATATGAAAATAGTTCTGTACAAGCATTTAAAAGAAAATTACATTAACAATCGAAAGGAAGGAAACCGCAAACAAATGGACACAGAATCGGATAGCAAAGAACTAGGAGGCAACGGTGATTATAGCAGTTAGTAAAACGTTGACAACAAAGCAGTAAACTGAATTGAAATTTAATTTNACTAGGAGGCAACGGTGATTATAGCAGTTAGTAAAACGTTGACAACAAAGCAGTAAACTGAATTGAAATTTAATTTGCATGGTTGGAAGTTGCGTTGTTTGTTTACTGTGATTTGCTGACTGTTAGGATCTCCGTTTGTTTTCCTATTTATTTTGTGCTCCGTGGTTATTATTTGCTTTCGCAGCCCTTTGCAGTTATTTTTTCGACTTGTGTTTGGTAATTTAGCTTTCAAAATTGCTCAGTGAAACGGGAACAGTCTCCACCGGCATGCAGCTTGTACCAGTTCCTCAGTGAAACGGGAACAGTCTCCACCGGCATGCAGCTTGTACCAGTTCCTCAGTGAAACGGGAACAGTCTCCACCGGCATGCAGCTTGTACCAGTTCCTCAGTGAAACGGGAACAGTCTCCACCGGCATGCAGCTTGTACCAGTTCCTCAGTGAAACGGGAACAGTCTCCACCGGCATGCAGCTTGTACCAGTTCCTCAGTGAAACGGGAACAGTCTCCACCGGCATGCAGCTTGTACCAGTTCCTCAGTGAAACGGGAACAGTCTCCACCGGCATGCAGCTTGTACCAGTTCCTCAGTGAAACGGGAACAGTCTCCACCGGCATGCAGCTTGTACCAGTTCCTCAGTGAAACGGGAACAGTCTCCACCGGCATGCAGCTTGTACCAGTTCCTCAGTGAAACGGGAACAGTCTCCACCGGCATGCAGCTTGTACCAGTTCCTCAGTGAAACGGGAACAGTCTCCACCGGCATGCAGCTTGTACCAGTTCCTCAGTGAAACGGGAACAGTCTCCACCGGCATGCAGCTTGTACCAGTTCCTCAGTGAAACGGGAACAGTCTCCACCGGCATGCAGCTTGTACCAGTTCCTCAGTGAAACGGGAACAGTCTCCACCGGCATGCGGCTTGTACCAGTTCCTCAGTGTAAACGTCTTGTTTTTCTTCTTGTTGCGAGCAGATGAACGAGGCCGGTGAAATGGACTTCGACGTGATGATGTCGATGCTGCCGGATGAAATCAAAACCAAAGGAGAGAAAGTGATGTCTGACTGCAAAGGAACGAGTAAGTACTGACCGCCATAGTTCTATAAAATCTGACAGTTATTTGCCGTTAACTAGTATTATTCCAAATAACAACCTGAGCAAAACATGTTAACTTGAAAAGGCGGCAATATATTCATGATCAGTGTCATTTCGAGGCGTGTACACAATGGCCGGTTTTCCAGAAGCATCACAATGCATTTTTCGTAAACTAGATACTGTTGACTAAATTCTTTATAAATAAATTTCTACTAAACGGTTTGTCGTATATGTATAATTTTCCGCTATTTATATTACAAACCATTGCTGTCGAGTCTCTCTTCATTGGCCCCTTTTTTTGCCCTCAAAATTTTATTGAGTTTTTTTAATTACTAGGGTGCAAATAGTAATTTTCAAATGACTAAAAACACTAGACAAAAAGAAGCAAGGAATAATCACTGGTCAGAATTTTCGCTACAAAAAAAAAAAAAAAAAAAAAAAAAAAAAAAAAAACTATTGTGTTTTGAATGGAAACAAAAAAGTTAAAAACTAATTAATAAGTTTGATGAATTGTTTAATGTGGTCTGAATTGTTTTCATTAACGACAAGAACAAAGTACCGTGAATAAAAAAATGTTTGTAAATTCGTTACTTACATTTTAGACACTCAAAAATGTTTATATCTATATACACAAACATACACTCACACGTTCGAATGCGTTTGTGTGTTATTATATATACATAGCAATATCTTCGGTAGTCACAAAAACATTTTGTAGAATTTCAACCTCCAAAACTTTCAAAATAACACAATTGGTCGTACAATTTTGTAGTAACCACTAAAACGTTTTTTATTATTACAAATTATTATATTACTGCCTACTTTTCAGTACCATGCACTTGGAGTAAATAACGAAGATATATACAACCTGTTAATACACTCAGAGTGGCATATATGCGGTATTTAATAATTCCGTGTACTATAAACGATCGAGGTAAAACGCAAATTTATGTATTACCGTTTTTGCAGACAAAAACATTTATTTTTACATTTCTACAATATAAGTTACAGTTGTTTTGTTGTTTGTTTTTCAGCTGGGGAAACTGCAGGTGATGTGGCGATGAACTTCAACAAATGTTTCTTCAAGTCGGAGCCATCAGTAAGAATTTATCTACCTAATATTTAGTTTATGAGTTAGGCTTATCTAAATCAACTGGATTAGCGTCCAATGAAATATGGTATCACGCATTTGGTGGAATCAAACCTGGATAATATTGTCTTAAGTGGTTGATTGATATGGTAGAACTAGCAAGTAATTTTCGAAACCATTTCTGTAAAAAATGTTTACAACGAAAACATTTAAAACCACTGGAACTACACGTTCATACGTTATCAAATAATTATGTTTACCTCACTTCGCTATTCACTAATTAACGTGCTTTACAATTATATTTTATTAACTTTTAATAGATCATAAACGTCCTTAAAATATAAAATACCTCAAATTAATTCAACAAAACTATTGTACTGTCATTGCTAAGCTCTGNATCATAAACGTCCTTAAAATATAAAATACCTCAAATTAATTCAACAAAACTATTGTACTGTCATTGCTAAGCTCTGCCATTGAAATACACAAAAATTAAATCAAATTCGTCACAAATGAATTCGTATAAGAAACAATTGGTAACAAAAGTAAATTAACTTTGACATTATAAGTAGTATATTTTAATAGCACCGTACTTATTATGTAACTCTTGACAAATAATAACCACTTAAACATTTACTATTATTTCNTGTATATTTTAATAGCACCGTACTTATTATGTAACTCTTGACAAATAATAACCACTTAAACATTTACTATTATTTCCTGAAAAATTAGTTGTTTTGCTTCTTCTTGGCACTGAAATACACGTGCAAAGTAATATAACGTTGTTAAATAGTTTACAAAACCTTTAAAACATATCCATATACATGTTAATAAAATAGACTATAATCACATATTTAACTCATTGTGACGCCTTTATTATTCAGCCTTATTATTATTATAGACAGTTACGCAGCCACGTGAATTATAAATCTTTGAGAATGTTACGGATGGAAATGGCCGCGGGTTCCATGTACTTAATCTTCCTTAAAACTGAGTAGTTTTATGCCAACTAGATATACTGCGATAAAGTCAAATATAAAGTGGAAAATTGTAGTTCTGATGTTAAACATTGGAAATATTGTTAGTACGTATAATGAATTAAATGGAAGATAATTTCGGAATAACCACGGATGTAAATTCAGACGAATACAATGAAAATGCTACGTTTATATTAGGGGACTTGTTTCTGAACAATTTACATTCCACATATCTGTGGTGATTTCGAGGTAGTTATTTTATTTTCTTAGCAAATATATACAAATAATAAAATACAAATTTTTTTAAGGTTGATTAGTTTAAAAACTTGGCACAGCCACGCAATCAAATCACCAATAAATAAATACAAAATTAAAGTTAATATTATAGAAAAACGTAACAACATCTTAAATTTATTGTTAAATATTTGGATAGGGGAAGATTAATTATGATATCGTCACGGAACATAGATGCAAGACAATTTTAATCGAACGGCGCATAAATATGTAAGGTTTTATGACAAAGGTGTAGTTGAATTGGGTGCGTAGATTAACTGGGCGTAAAACATAACAAAATGTAAGGTGAATGCACAAATCGAGACATGCATAATGTGTGTGGATTAAAACCGCAATATACACAGGCCTACTCTGAGATAACACGGTACAATTAGCACGGCAACAGAACACCTATCACATGCGTATATAAACTGAAGCGATTGGCCTTTCTAGCGTGCAGTAAACATGTCATCAGTCAGAAGAGATCTTGCCGGAAAATACACGAGGTTGTCTTCATTTAGAAAACACGGGAGGGCTGGAGAACGAACATAAAGAAAATATCAGAAAATAAATATGATGAAAAAAAACGGCCAATTCAAGCTTGGCTAAAATATTAGCATAAATTTAAATATATACCCCCTAAAAAGTTAGTCACCATGTTGAAAAGCGATTGATTGAAATTCAGCCTTATTTTTAAGGATT
>NQII01009577.1:0-49241 GCA_002778355.1 Clitarchus hookeri | reverse complement strand
TGTCGACATTGAAACACTCATTCTACGTTAGCATCTACCACAGTCTGTGCACAAACAGGGGTGTAGCGACTACCACAATAGGACACAGTGTCATTGACTCGTAACTCTGGAACCATCGAACTTAGGACGTAACTTAAAATTGACTTTTCGTTTTCAGTTGAACTGTCTTTATCCGGTTTATTTCCAACAGAAATAAACACATCATGAACATAGTCATATATGATGAATATAGTCACTATTTACATGATCAAGTCATCACCATTGCTAATTTTAGAGAAGCGTTGTTTTGGTTAATCAGAACAAATGTCTGCTCGGGATAATTAACAACAGCAGGCTGTAAGTACGTGTTGGCAGTACTGTTCAACGATACTGATGTTGGCAATTCTGTGATCATAGTTGGCGCTGGTCGACAGCCAGCTCGCGAGAGCAGTTTATCACTGCGATTAATCGACTGCGACCGCGGGGACGATATTCAGTTGTTTCTCCTGGTCTTGCGAGTCAGCAGCGCAACGCCCCAGAAAACCACAAGAGGGTAACACAATGAAAAACTTTAGTATCAAGCAGGAGAACTAACTAAGTTTTTCCAACACTGTGGTTTAAATATAAGTAAACACAGTGAATTTGCAACATTTAGAGTGCCAAAGGAGCATACATTTAAATTAAAAATATTAGTTTGGAGTTGAGTGGAAATGTTTTGCGAGACTCTTTAACAACGAGGTCTGTGTAATGAGGGCGGAGCGAGGTGCGTATTGTGCAATCTCGGAATGCAAGAGTGGGGTAAATGGAAGATCCCCGAGATAATCCCCAGCCGCCATCGACATCGTCCTGCACGATTCCCACATGCGGAAATCTAGAGTGACCCTGCCGGGAATCCAACCCAATTCGCCTCGGTGGCAGACAAGTGATCTAGCCACTTCGCCACAACAACCCCGAAAACATTAGATTTTTTATTTGTAATTACAAACACGTCATATTTCTTTCTGTTGCCGTGCTTCCAAAAGCAATTGTCAGCTGCAAAACAAATTATATTATAAAAATACCTATATGCATTGTGATTTTCAGTCACCCGCTGTAAAATGCTTTTATTATGTTCAAAAAAAGTAAAAAGATGGTTATCTGTTATGGATTTCGGAGCCAAATTCTTGCAGCTTACTTCTTTATGGGTAACTTTTTTTCATTTTGTAACCCCTTAAGACTGTCCACGATCCTCAATGTAATTCATTATTTAATATTGCACAGGCCACCACGACTGCTACCCTCTCATTGGCAGATACAAGAAATATGTTCGTGTAGATCTCTTATGATGGATTCACACACTCTCAAGAACGCCGACCAGATATAGTGAACTGAGCGTATTCTAGTAACGCAGATCCACACTTCGCTGGAATTCCTGCGTTATCCCTGTATGCATCATTCCAATCTATGTAGGATTGCCCATCCGCTGCCAGAAGGCGAGTTTTCTTCTCTTTGAAAATTAGTTACGTTATGAAGATGTTGAGATTTCCCAATAATACAGTTTTTTTTCCTTTACACAGTTTTTTTATTTGGTTGTCTATACCAGACATCGTCTTTTCTTCACGTGATATTCGATGACATGCATTTTTTTTACCGTGCAAACCATGCACTGAATTGTGGGTAATATCGGAGTTCCCAATGCTGGAAAATTTGAGATTGGTACACATTTTTCTGCACGCCCAACATGATTATCGCTGAAGAGTAGGGACACCCGAATTTCACGAAAAGTTTTTCGCAATTGCTTGATTTCAATACCCCAAGGACGTTCGATCAGTTTTATTATCCTTATTGGTGCTGTGTCTTTGTAAAAAGAGATTTTCCTACCTGACTGGCCAATCAGATTTATGTAACTTTGAGCCTGTACGTCTGTGATTCCTTCGCAGACACATAAGACGCGGAACATGGAATCCATCCAACCACGAAAGTGAATCTCAGCTAATGTGTTGTAAAATACAACCGGTCCTGAAATCTCTCGCGAAAACCGGGTGTCCCTACTGAAGAGGTAAGAAGTAACATAATTAGCTATTAGTGCTCTCTACTAAGTCTTATAGGCATGATCTGCGAGTGTGTGAATCCACCTTTACGCCTAGTAAAAAAAATTTGGAATCCTCTAAACTATTCCGAGCAAATTTAGTACTTCACTTCCGACTGAATATTAATTTATGAACTACTAAACGAAACTACAAGTCCCGCATTCTAATTAATGCAAATAAGACTTAAGATATAATGTAGAAACCATAAAAATATATGTGTGAAGGCGAATTATGTATTGCAAAAAGGCATACAGCCAATACCCTAAAGCTGTAGAAATTTTATTTGTATGAATTTGTTTCTATTTTTTAAGGTCAAGGTACATCCAACATGTTGTTAGAGGTAAAAATGCAGTTTTTTTCCCTACCATAAAAAAATTAAATTTTTTTTTCAATGTCACCAGGCTCAAAGCAAAAGTTACCACACCCGACATGATTATCTGAGTNCTGCTCGGGATAATTAACAACAGCAGGCTGTAAGTACGTGTTGGCAGTACTGTTCAACGATACTGATGTTGGCAATTCTGTGATCATAGTTGGCGCTGGTCGACAGCCAGCTCGCGAGAGCAGTTTATCACTGCGATTAATCGACTGCGACCGCGGGGACGATATTCAGTTGTTTCTCCTGGTCTTGCGAGTCAGCAGCGCAACGCCCCAGAAAACCACAAGAGGGTAACACAATGAAAAACTTTAGTATCAAGCAGGAGAACTAACTAAGTTTTTCCAACACTGTGGTTTAAATATAAGTAAACACAGTGAATTTGCAACATTTAGAGTGCCAAAGGAGCATACATTTAAATTAAAAATATTAGTTTGGAGTTGAGTGGAAATGTTTTGCGAGACTCTTTAACAACGAGGTCTGTGTAATGAGGGCGGAGCGAGGTGCGTATTGTGCAATCTCGGAATGCAAGAGTGGGGTAAATGGAAGATCCCCGAGATAATCCCCAGCTACCATCGACATCGTCCTGCACGATTCCCACATGCGGAAATCTAGAGTGACCCTGCCGGGAATCGAACCCAATTCGCCTCGGTGGCAGACAAGTGATCTAGCCACTTCGCCACAACAACCCCGAAAACATTAGATTTTTTATTTGTAATTACAAACACGTCATATTTCTTTCTGTTGCCGTGCTTCCAAAAGCAATTGTCAGCTGCAAAACAAATTATATTATAAAAATACCTATATACATTGTGATTTTCAGTCACCCGCTGTAAAATGCTTTTATTATGAAAAAAAAAAGTACAAATATGGTTATCTGTTATGGATTTCGGAGCCAAATTCTTGCAGCTTAGTTCTTTATGGGTAACTTTTTTTCATTTTGTAACCCCTTAAGACTGTCCACGATCCTCAATGTAATTCATTATTTAATATTGCACAGGCCACCACGACTGCTACCCTCTCATTGGCAGATACACGAAATGTTTTCGTTTGGATTTCTAATGATGAATTCACACATTCAACGGACACGCCGACCAGATATAGTGAACTGAGCGTATTCTAGTAACGCAGATCCACACTTCGCTGGAATTCCTGCGTTAACCCTGTACGCATCATTCCAATCTATGTAGGATTGCCCATCCGCTGCCAGAAGGCGAGTTTTCTTTTCTTTGAAAATTAGTTACGTTATGAAGATGTTGAGATTTCCCAATAATACAGTTTTTTTCCTTCACACAGTTTTTTTATTTGTTTGTCTATANCTTCACACAGTTTTTTTATTTGTTTGTCTATACCAGACATCGTCTTTTCTTCACGTGATATTCGATGACATGCATTTTTTTTTGCCGTGCAAACCATGCACTGAATTGTGGGTAATATCGGAGTTCGGTTACGACCTTTTAAACTCTAACCATGTGTAATTTCTGCACGCCCAACATGATTATCGCTGAAGAGTAGGGACACCCGAATTTCACGAAAAGTTTTTCGCAATTGCTTGATTTCAATANCCCAACATGATTATCGCTGAAGAGTAGGGACACCCGAATTTCACGAAAAGTTTTTCGCAATTGCTTGATTTCAATACCCCAAGGACGTTCGATCAGTTTTATTATCCTTATTGGTGCTGTGTCTTTGTAAAAAGAGATTTTCCTACCTGACTGGCCAATCAGATTTATGTAACTTTGAGCCTGTACGTCTGTGATTCCTTCGCAGACACATAAGACGNCCTACCTGACTGGCCAATCAGATTTATGTAACTTTGAGCCTGTACGTCTGTGATTCCTTCGCAGACACATAAGACGCGGAACATGGAATCCATCCAACCACGAAAGTGAATCTCAGCTAATGTGTTGTAAAATNTTCGCAGACACATAAGACGCGGAACATGGAATCCATCCAACCACGAAAGTGAATCTCAGCTAATGTGTTGTAAAATACAACCGGTCCTGATNACATGGAATCCATCCAACCACGAAAGTGAATCTCAGCTAATGTGTTGTAAAATGCAACCGGTCCTGAAATCTCTCGCGAAAACCGGGTGTCCCTACTGAAGAGGTAAGAAGTAACATAATTAGCTATTAGTGCTCTCTACTAAGTCTTATAGGCATGATCTGCGAGTGTGTGAATCCACCTTTACGCCTAGTAAAAAAAATTTGGAATCCTCTAAACTATTCCGAGCAAATTTAGTACTTCACTTCCGACTGAATNCATGATCTGCGAGTGTGTGAATCCACCTTTACGCCTAGTAAAAAAAATTTGGAATCCTCTAAACTATTCCGAGCAAAATTTAGTACTTCACTTCCGACTGAATATTAATTTATGAACTACTAAACGAAACTACAAGTCCCGCATTCTAATTAATGCAAATAAGACTTAAGATATAATGCAGAAACCATAAAAATATATGCGTGAAGGCGAATTACGTATTGCAAAAAGGCATACAGCCAATACCCTAAAGCTGTAGAAATTTTATTTGTATGAATTTGTTTCTATTTTTTAAGGTCAAGGTACATCCAACATGTTGTTAGAGGTAAAAATGCAGTTTTTTTCCCTACCATAAAAAAAATAAAATTTTTTTTTCAATGTCACCAGGCTCAAAGCAAAAGTTACCACACCCGACATGATTATCTGAGTGAGTAATTTAATAAGTTTGACGATATTTATAATTTTTTTGTTTCGAATTTTGTAATTTTTTTATTGATTTTTAAATTAAAAATTACTGGTTTGACTCCAGTGAACTAATCAAACGTGGGCCAAGATGACCCACGTTTAACCTGGTGGTTGGCGTCGGTAATTGGAAAATAATATCGCATGTTTATAGCTTGCCAGCGCAGTTCACTTTAAAGATATGAGAAAAGTAAAACGTCACAGCCGTGGTTACAACTGTTGGTTCTTCATCTCTTGTAATAAAGTCCTCGACGTTACAGATCAGATTTGCACAGGAAAATGTGACGATAGAAGCACTGCACGCTGGTTCAGAGCCTTGCGCATAGGGGCGATGGGGCACTGGGCTCGAGTGTTATCGTCGCCCTTANAAGCACTGCACGCTGGTTCAGAGCCTTGCGCATAGGGGCGATGGGGCACTGGGCTCGAGTGTTATCGTCGCCCTTACCGCTGTGCTTCAATAAAACAAATCTCTTGCCCTTGTCCTAGGGATGATTCACCCTTAAGCTAACATGAACTTCGTCGTATTAAAATTGCATCAACTTCATGAATGGTTATAGCTGGCGTAGCAGCGTGTTCACGTGGAACTAACAGTGACGAGGAGTTGACGTCGCTAAGGGCGATGTTGAACCAACTGCAACATAAACAAAGGTAACGTGTTATCAGCTTATCTAATTGAATAAACAATTTTTTTCTTTGGTTTTCTGTGTTAAGATTTTCTCCTATCAACTTACGTCTCTATTATGGCGTACTATTTAAGTAACANTTTTTCTTTGGTTTTCTGTGTTAAGATTTTCTCCTATCAACTTACGTCTCTATTATGGCGTACTATTTAAGTAACATTTCAAGTTTTAATATTGCTTGTTCGTGTTAAATGATAAGAAAAAAANCTCTATTATGGCGTACTATTTAAGTAACATTTCAAGTTTTAATATTGCTTGTTCGTGTTAAATGATAAGAAAAAAACATTTCTAAAAAAAAAACAAAAATTAAAAGAAATATACGTGGAGGTAAATATAAGTGAATTTAAGTGACAGATAATTGTATTATTGGTACATAGACGCAGATGTTTTAAATGTATTGTTTACATGAGAATTTAGATTTTTACATACGCAAACGTACAGATCCTCGGAACAGCATATTTGGTAGTAGAGTGTTACTACTTATAGAAAACGAGTGGATCGTTAACTTCAATTTGAAAGCAGTTGCAATTTTATAAAAACACGCCAAGTTAAGGTAACAAAACCCTAATTAACTTTAATTTGTATTGACCTTTAGTGCCTACGAGAACTGGCAATATGTCAGTGATCTCAGTGCAGACACAGAGTACTTAACTTTACATAGATGAAAAAGCTGCTCATTAGAGGAACTCGGGATGCACACGCCGGCAAAATGGCGTCACTCACCAGCAACATGTCGGATTGCCTTTCGCCAATCAGCGCCTGGTAACCTTCTTGCCAGCCGGCAGCCCAGCCAGTAGAGTGTCTTCCGCAGCGCGTGGTAGCCAATCACACTCAAGGACCGCTCCCGGAGCCTAGCACAACCAGTCAGAGTACGGGTACGCCCACGTGAATAGAAACGCCACGACATTTATTATCTGTGTATTTTACATACACATACTTTGTGGTGCATGTCATCAAAGAGTGCGGTTTAAATTTGATTCTCCTCGCGTAGTTTAAGAGCGTTGGCCAAAAAAAAAATTTTTTATGGTATATTTGTACCGCATACTGCTCCCCTTGTAAACACTATCTGTGGCTACTTTGTCCTCGATTAAAATGTGTTTAAATAGCATGGTTTTTGAAAAATTGCGTGTTAGATTCTAAATTTTCTATTTTTAATACCTATAAGTAAAATCTATCAAACTAATGCAGAAAACTTAAGAACAGCTTCTGAAAGGTCTTGTATTAATTTATTGTAGATTTTGCATATCACATTTAAAAGACAAACATTTTGGGCCCACTTTTTAAAATTTCAAAAACATTGCTGTGTTTGAATTTTAGACATTTTGAAGTATATCTTGACAAATCCTTTCTGTGTAAATTATCTATACCTGTACTATGTTTTTTTTTCATTATTTGTACCTTTATAAAAAAGCAAAATTCTGTTTTTGAAATATATATATACATATGCAAAAACAATGTGCTCCTTTTTCTGCGAAAAAAAGAGTAATACATAATCATGTTTTAAAGTTGATCTGATTGTAGTATTACAAATATGAAATTATTATTTACGTGCCCAACGCCCTTAAAACGATCGGCTTCACCACTTTTGTAGACATTTTTGGTTTTCGCGTCTTAATTTCGGATTAATAGTAACTATTGACAATGTGCGATTGTAGTTAATTTATGTTTTACTTTTTCTTTAATATTTTTTGTAATTATAATTGTGTACTATTATGAACTTGTCGTAAAAAGTCAAGAATATTTATATATTTTATCGAAGAATTCTCGCCTTTTTGCGTCTCTGACTCGCGTCTTTCAATACGTATGACTGCGCTAATCTCGAGAACCACTCTACGCAATGGGATTGGGTGTTTACTTTTATGATCTGCATTTATCGAGGAAGTTTTGTGTGAGTGAATAAATACCCCAGCACTTTAAGGAGCTCAGCATTAATGGAATTTAGTGAATCCACTCGGGAAAAAAGTTGCCGCTAGCGCGCATTCATGGAATACGCTTCCTAATCCTTTAGAGATATAACAAAATCTTGAAGAAAAGCATTGTGTAAAATAAAATAATCTACAAACGAGTCACCCGTATCACACATCTATCTTTAATAGAGAAGTAGTAATAAGCGTTTTTACAATTTAAATTGCGCAGTGAAAAAAAAACCTTATAATCACTGACTTTTCTAACCATAAAGAAATAAATTTTTACCATAATAAACTCAAACTAATGAATAACGGTTCATTGATAGTTCGGGATAATGCTACTATTTCTAATAAAACTGCCGTTGAAGCTCTGGATTCAAACATGCGTGGTTAATAAAAACAAATACACATGTGCGTGGCTGCACGGTTTTATTCTCAGGAGATTTTCTTCAAAAGTTGCCAGTGGCGGTGACAGGAACTACAGTTGATGATGTCAGTGCATCATTACAACGATAGTATCTTTTCCCAACGTACTTAACTAGCACTCAAAACAACCATAAGAGTACTTCTGACTTAAGAAGATAACAGCATGTTTTCTGATATGCTACAGAACGTCGGAAATGGAGACCTTCCAATGGATTGTGGAAAAAATCTCTCAATAGTGATATATGTGTTTAAGTCACCGACCCCCAACAACTGACTCTATTGCATATGGGACTTTATGTGTTGAATTCAAATTTGACACTATTCCTTGTTTAAAGAAGGAGCGATATTATCGCCTACTAATGAAAATGTCGGAAAAAATAATTATAAGCAAGAGCGTTTTACGTTACGCGTTTGTGTTCAGACAACCGATTATTCCATTAAAAGAGTACATATTCGGCTGGTTCTCAAATTTTTTAGATGTTTGACGGGCTCAGTCAATAAGAATCGTGGGTGGCACGAACTTTAAAATAGCGAACAATTGCAGGAAACTAAAGAAGTTTATAATTATATTTAATTTACATATAAACACTCTGAGAAAGAATGCTAATTCAAATTATTATTTCACAATTATAATAATAAGTAATAATTATAATAACTCAGAGGCAATCAATTTGGTTGCGTAGGAAACATCCCTGATAAATCAAATTTTAATTAAGTAAAGGAGAGAAACAAATCACAAAATTCGTTACTTTTCTTCCGGTAGCGGACTGCATGGAATCAAAGAGCAGCATCTCACACTGACAATTAATCCTAAATAAAAATCCTCGCAGTGAATAAAGTGTACAGTGTGACATATTTTCAAACACATTCAATGTTATTAGATAAAACATTTTGATGGCTGGATTAACTTTTAAAATTGTATTTTCAATTTTTTTTTCGTCAAACTGCAACTAATAAGTTTAATCACATAAATCAGTAACTTTGTGAAGTCACTGAAACGTCATTGCGCGGTGATGTTTATCTGAAAAAGTAAAATGTCTACCATTTTCCTTCAAAAATGTTGTGTATTGGACCGGTTGAACACTTTTTCTATGTTCAAAATTTTTATCCAAATGACAATAATGTACATAAAAAANGTTGTGTATTGGACCGGTTGAACACTTTTTCTATGTTCAAAATTTTTATCCAAATGACAATAATGTACATAAAAAAACCGTTATTTTACACCCCAATAAACTTTAAAATAGCGTCCAATAACTAAAAAAATGTGTTCATGGTGACAATTAAACTACGTAATATCAACCAAGACGCTAANGTAAAATAGCGTCCAATAACTAAAAAAATGTGTTCATGGTGACAATTAAACTACGTAATATCAACCAAGACGCTAATGCTTATGAAAGTGCACATTGAACATAAGAAGTAAAAAAGCAAAGAATCTTAAATACATTTTAAGTTAACTTTGAAAGTTAAATTTTTAAATTTTAAACTTTTAAAGTGAAATTAAATCTACGTTCTTAAGATTCATTCCTGCAATATACTGCATGGTGATACATCATTATGTCCTTTTCACAATTATCTTTGCATAAAATTCTGATTAGGTATGTCAAATAAAAAAACTGCGACAGAGTGATACAGTTTAAAATACATTCAAAACAATTTGGCCATATTTTTTTCACGGCAAAATTTATTAATGTGTTTCATCTTCAAATTTTATTGTCAAATATATTTGAAGGAGGAAATTTGGCAGAGCGACAGGGGCTTTACTCGAGCAGACGCGAAATGACTGAACTACCCACACCCCGCTTTCAGAGGAATGGTCTCNAGAGCGACAGGGGCTTTACTCGAGCAGACGCGAAATGACTGAACTACCCACACCCCGCTTTCAGAGGAATGGTCTCGTCCTGTCTATTTAGTGCGTATACGCCAGGCTCCAGCAACTTGAAAGGGAAAACAAAAACTTACCAAAGATACCCGAAGTTGAGGTTCTACGATCCTACAACGTCGAATTTATATGTATAGTAAAATTTCGCGAAATTATTTCCANATACCCGAAGTTGAGGTTCTACGATCCTACAACGTCGAATTTATATGTATAGTAAAATTTCGCGAAATTATTTCCAGAAAAGTTAATTGGCTGAATTACTTTTTGACGCCTGCTAAATGTCTGTACACGAACTACTTAGGAGCCACGCCGATGTTGCCAAATTCTGAGTTGCGTGGTCAAACATGAAGAAGACTTCTCATGACGACACCAACCACAGGCAATAGACAAACTGCAGTTGGGTGCATATAGTATTGAAGTCTACCGGGTTCACGCATTTCTTCACGGAAAATCACTAACTCTAAGTATTTACTACCTGCGCATCGTGTTAATATACAATAGAGATTCATTTATTTTATCTTTAGGTAATATATAAACTTGTTCTTGGTTATATTTTCCTTTCAAAGGTGGTAGCAAGGAATTCTTTGTCCATGTGGTTTTCAAAAGTGTTGATTTATTCCAAATGTNTATTTTCCTTTCAAAGGTGGTAGCAAGGAATTCTTTGTCCATGTGGTTTTCAAAAGTGTTGATTTATTCCAAATGTTTTTTTCGTGAATATTTGCATAAGATTGTCTATGATTCTTTTTCTCTTCTATTATTCGTGGTATGAAATGACTGGATAAATCACACAATCTATAATTCTGCTAAGAAAATAGGCCAGTATTAAAATAAATAAATAATTAAACAATCTCGCAGTCATGTTCTTTGTCTGCTCACATAAAAAAATGGACATTCCTGTTTGAGCTCACGCCGATTTTCCTGATAGCAGAAAGAGAAGACTAAGCTGCTATTTTCCAGAAGTCAGTAGCTTAACATAATTTATTCCATTAATTTGTTGGCTAATCAACGTTTACTTTTAAAATAATGCAGTACAGTTTTTTGCGTATTCTTATAAAGAAATACATGTCCATAAACTCTTATGTTATTTAGCACTCGTATTGATCAAATGTGGTTAAGAAATGAATTGGTAGCAAGGACAATGGTGTATAATATTTTTGAAAGTACAGGAGGGGTATAAAAGAATACCCCAAATTTAAAGGTTTATAATATCAAAACGTACCAACATACAGCCTTGATTGACCAATCAAATGATCCGCGGATCAGTGAAGTTGGTTTACCATACGTTCGTAAAAGTTTAATGTGATTACCATGAGCGGCCCAAACGACATCTACGCGATAATCAAACTCGTGGCGACAAGAAAAACTTTATTTATTCGTGTGTTGCAATGTTACAAAATAGAGGGAAAAATATGCTCCATGTGGATAGTTGATAATTTTAATGGCAATTATAACATGGTTTTGACGATACATGATTATAAGATAATATGGCTATAATGTCACAATTTTTAAACTAAATGTCTGATACTTAAAAAACACCACTTAACATCGTCTGTTTTCTTTATATGATAGAAATCGATGAATTGTTTCCTGAGATATTTCATAAAACCTATTTTTATTCGTGTGTCGCTATTTTACAAGAAGGAGGGGAAAGATTCCCGGTGAAGATACAGTTGATAATCGTTATATCTGCGGTCAGCATATTAAGTAGAGTAGGAAATTATAAATTTTTTTCCACGAAATAGCATTTAAATCTATAATAACAAAATTTCGGCCATTTTGAAAAGAAATGTCTGACATACTTAGAAAATGCAACCTTGCATCATCTGTTGCAGTACTACTTTTTCCAAATATGATGGGAGTTGGTCAATTCTTTCCCGAGATATGAAATAAACGTTATTTATTCGTATGACACTATCTAACAAAATAACGGAGACTATATGGTTCATAAAAATGCAGTTTATAGATGTTATATGCACTGCCGATAAAGAAAATTAGGTTGGAATGTATTACATAATTCCGACCATATATCATTCTAAGCTTAAACAACTGTATAACTGCCATTTTACAAATTTTGAAGAGCTTCAAACAAATAAATTAAAATCTTCTACATAAGTACTCCTTGTTTGCCAAATTTTGAAGGAATCGGTAAATGTTTTACCGATATATGACATAATAACTTTATATATTCGTATGACACTAACTTCCAAAATATAAAACAAAATGTTTGTATTGTGTTGCAATATTTTATACTTCTGACAGATACTCTCAGTATACAAAATTAGGTCGAAATTTTTTAAATGGTAAAGAAAAAGTTCCAAACAAACCTTAAAAAATTTACATTGCCACCATTTTGAAAGTAAGTACATAATAAAATGCAATAACTTACGTTTACTTGGCCTATAATATTATTACTTAAATGACAAATTGGGTGAGAATTAGTGCAATAGTTTTCGAGATATAATTAAAAAGGTTATTTATAAATTTTGAGCTATTTTCCAAATCAGCGGACGAACAACAATACCGATCTGATAATTTAATGCTTGCACGATTCACTGAAAACACACAATGTTTGATTAATATTGGTTGACTGGTTCCCGCTCTATGAAATATCCCTAAAATTTTCAAATAGCCGCCATTTTCAAAGTAATTTCCCGAAGTTAGGTGTCATATATTTAACGAATTTNTGTTAAAATTTATAAAAATTAGGTGTCATATATTTAACGAATTTGGTGAAATTCTGTTAAGGCGCTCAAAAATTGAAAGGGGGAACAGACGCCCATAAATACACACACAGTCATACATACACAAAACTCACATACATACTCACACATACACACACAGTCACACAAATCGGTAAGTGATATCATAAGAATTTCTTTCCTTCGGAAAGTAGGCTAAAAGGACGGAGAGAAACAGCGTGGTTGTAAATGTGCTGCGACCAAACAGCAAAATGATACCGCAGAAAAATTTATTTACATGTGACGTACCATAGTTTCTGCAGTTGTCTTTTCGTCGTTATCGGCGTAAATTTGAATCAAACTTTATGGCTTTTCACGGTTATGTGAAGCCTTTTGAAAACAACCTTTGAGAAAAGAAACAGACCCCTACCCACATACGTTTTGACGGGCCCACTGACTATTAGGCGTCCAGTAAACTTGGAAATTAAGGAGAGAAAATATTTCAATTTCTCAACGTTGAATTAGAGGTGTTAAGAAAANATTTCTCAACGTTGAATTAGAGGTGTTAAGAAAACATGTGTGAATACTAAAATTATTTACATTTTTTTCATGTTTCTGAATCCATATAAGAATAAGCATATTTGATCAATTATAAACATTTCGAGTCATTTTTCACACTTACTTTGTCGTTGCATGAACAAATTCATCAGATCCGTTGACATGTTAATTTTACGATTGGTGGAAGGTTACATAATGTGAATACAAGTTCATCCTTAACAGGTATTTCAAAAGTGATTAGTTTACTGTGGTTAACCTGTAGAATAACGTTGTATCATTAAACCACTGAGTTGCAACTATAAATTTGTTTTATTCTAAATCTTTTTGCTCCTCGGGAATTGTGAAAGTTGACGTCAAAGTGGCCTGAGTAAAAAAGAGTTTCTGATCACTTCGAAGAGAATGGAACGCGTTCAGATGCATTAATGTATAACACGCAGAATGGCGAATACAATACACTTGTTGTACAATACGTAATTTTATGGCAGTTTGTGTACATAAATTAATTTTTCCCAGATACGTTTATTTCAAATACATTTCATCATACTAACATCTTAAATATACTGCATAATTTATTCGAAGATATGTTGCAGGTTGAGGCACTATGTATTTTGTAAACAAGGAAGATGGCGAACCAGAGAAGCTCTCCAAACTCCACCCAGCAGGAGACTTGCCCTCGCTACTCCTGCTTGAGAGTAGGAGCAGAGAGTGCGGGACCTGAGTGTTCCGAGGGGCATTTTGAACAGACGAATGGAACACCTGCCTTCATACTGCTTCCGGTGATTGGAACGTGATAGTAAAGAAATGATTAAAAGAGCGACCAAATGGAACAAAGTCGATTGGAGAGATATGGTTGGCTCTAAACATCGAGTTCTTGAAAGCCAATGAGTGTGAAGTGCGGTGAGTATGGAGCAGCACAGGAATCCCAACGCTGGGAAAACGGAAAATCACCGAGAAAACCTTCTCACCAGAGGCATCGTCCGACACAGTTCCCACATGCTAATATCCAAGAGCGACGCCGCCGGGAATGGAAGGCAATTGTTGGGTTGCTCATTGCGGAACAATAATATACCGAACAAAGTGAACATAAATGTTTTCTTTCTTACTCTACACGCCACCGTTTCCCAGAAATTAATGCATGTTTTTGCAAGACTGAAAGCTACGTCTGCTTTCATAATTGGGTCACAACGTATAGCTATCGATACCGCATTATTCCACCTAAATCACTATGTGAAACTAGATTAGCGCATAATGCACAGAGGCAGTAGACGTTTTTGTTTTTATTTTTAAATAATGATATAAAATTAAATTAAATATAAACATTATCATGAAACCACACACACATATCTCCTTCTGCTTTGTGGTAAACATCCGCGAATGGAAAGCGGATCCTGTTTAGATGATGACTGACTCTTAAACAAATAAGGACACGATAATGGAAATAAACCTCGCACGAGTGGTGGCCATACTAACAGAGCGAATATTTAGAAACTTAAAAGCAAAAAATATTCCTCGCTGAAAATATATTTACTTTTCCGCCAGGAGAGACCAACATGAATAATGCGGGCTACACCAACTAACTGGCGAGGCACGATCGGTATGATGGAAAATCTTTATCGCCTATGGACACGTCTTTTCAAAAAGAGAAAATTACTTGTGTATTTTCGTGCTAGCGGGAATATCGAACGATGTTACAAATTACTAGCTAGATTGAAGCAATTTCGTAAAGGAAATCGATGACGTGACGGGAACGCAGAAGAATGTCTGACTAACAGAGAGAGCCAGAAGCATTATAGTCCAGAGCACAAGAGCACACGCTCTGCCAAGTAGGTCTCGACTGAACTTAGGTCTCAGGGAAGCTATTCGTTGGTAAGTTATGGTTTTATGGTCTATGTTTTCGGAAATTAAGTGTCATGCATGGTAATTATTAAGGACTGGTCCCGGTGAAACATAAAGCAGTATACTTACCTGGTGAAAATTTAGAAGGGCGAACATCTGGGATCCCAGGAAGTATCAAGTGGATCGTCTCACCAGACTATTGTTGGCAGCCCAGTGTCTATAACATTCGCAAAATGAGCTGTTCCGCATCCTACTCATTATCACTCATAAATACCAGTCGCATATATAGTCCTTTATGGGATATTGTCAGCTGTGACGAATTTCTACCGTATGACATTTGCCTAGGGTTTTCGAAGGTAAGTTACAGTATTTCTTAAATTCCATAGTGACATGATCAACTACAACGTTTAACGGTTACACTTACGACACGTTTTAGGTAACAAAATTTGTATCTAATAAACGTTAATGTTAAAAAAAAGGTATTCTTTATCTCACAGTTCATGGCTATCCATCGGATATTTGTCGTTTAGGAAGCATCCTAGAAGTGAATAAGTTCACGGTTTATTTATTGTCATGGGCAGATGGCCTTCAGCCAGTAAAAAGACAGAGGAAATGAAAAAAATTATCGTATTTGTTTAACAACTTTGCAAATTACATGTACTTTTCTATTCTTCGTTGAAATATTAATTAATTTCTAAAATATGTTACTTTTTAATTCCCTTCTTGACTAAAATGAGGGGAATTTATATTTCTGTGATTGGTTGAACACGAATTAATTACATTCACTGTAAACAACAATGTTTTATTAATACTTAATTTGTATACATCTCTTATGTATACGGAATTCATGGTGAACCGAGTCTTAAAAGTCTTATTTATTGAGTCCGAGACCTAGAAGCGCGGGTGTGCTAAGTACGACCCAGGTAACACGTCTTATTTATGCCGCATGTCCGTCGTCATCTCTGGGATATTTAGAGGAACAAATACCTTCACATGGAAAACGAATGCTCATCTTGCACAGTGATAAATATATTTCAAAGTATGAAGACAATGAAATATATATAAAATAAACTTAACTATATNACTCATCTTGCACAGTGATAAATATATTTCAAAGTATGAAGACAATGAAATATATATAAAATAAACTTAACTATATTAATTACAGAAACATTACAAAAACAAAACAATTACATTTTAATTTTGAAAAAACCACTACAAAACACACATATATTGTACTTTCCGAAAGAATTAAACGAGTATGAGATCCCTTTCCTCTCTGTGTCTGTGTGTGTACGTTTGTGTGCTACTGTGTGTGTGTGCACAATTCTGTGTGAATAAATGTGCGCGCTTTTGAACACGCAAAACCAATACACCAAACTGTGAACACATATAGAACTATGTAAGGACATCTCACTTTTATAGTTTTACACCTAGCCGGGCGCTTACTTTCAAAACAGGAGCCAATTTAACATTTTTATTAATATGTCATATCTAGTAAACCATTCAAATAATTTTTTACAATATATTGTATGGTGGCAGCGCATGCAGTTATATTAATTATATTTAGAGCTGGGTATTGTTGTTGGTCCGCCATTTNATATATTGTATGGTGGCAGCGCATGCAGTTATATTAATTATATTTAGAGCTGGGTATTGTTGTTGGTCCGCCATTTTGAAGGTTCAAACCACATGAAAAAATATATCTTTACGTGATTTCTTAACACTACTCAACCAATTCTCGTCACATTTGACAAAGGTAGTAATATAATGGTTTGTAATGTACACGCAAGCGATTCAAATTTATAAGGGCCTTATTTTCAAAACAAGACATTCACATTTTTTTGGGTATTAATATCATATCTGTTACCATTCGGCCAATTTTGCCAAAATTTGATTGTAGAAAAAATTTTGTAATGTTGTGGAACACGAATAAAAATTTTTTATTTAATATCTGGGGAACACATTTAACGTTTCATAACAACCTTTGCAAACGTGCAGTACTGCCGCAAGTGATGTAAAGTTGTTTGTATTGGTAGTACAAAATGGCAGCTATATGACGAGTTAAGCTAAGTATGCTAAATTGTTGAAATCATGTAATCAATTCCATCTTAATTTTAATTGTTGACAGAAAACGTTACAACTGTAAAATATCCCTACAAGAATCCCTTTTATGTCCGTTATTTTGTAAGATTGCGCCACACAAATTGATTAAGTTTTTTATTGCATATTTGTGTAAATAGTTGCCCAATTCCTGACAAAATTGGAAAAAACATGATCCTGTGGCACGTGATGTAAGCTAATACGTATAAATTAAGTAAGTCAGACCCATATTATTAAAACAGTGGCCATTAACCTATTTTAATAAGAGTCTTATATCGTCGAAACCATGTAATTAATTTTAACTTGGCTTTTTATGGAGGCAGTACATATTAGACAAATCACATATGTTTACATGAGGTCTAATTTGTCTGCAATTTTTTGTATTGATTTGGTTGATAAATGTTTTATATCTACATAGGTATCTAAAATTACATCATGAAAAAACATGAAAATTATTTTAATAGATATAAACATATATATATATATATATATATATATAGATTTAATTTCTCCCATATTATAAAATAAGTAACCGATTTATTATTTAAATAATTTTGGTTAGATGTTAAAAATTGCTTTGTAATTGCTTATATTTTTGTTGACTTAAACGTTTTAAAGCAAATACGTAATTTATTAAATATTTCGATCATCTATATTTTATATGAAATTAATAAAAAATTATTTTTTTTACACGTTGATGGACCAACTATTATTGTTCTAATATTGTCAGTAAATTTTTCACCATTTTCATATTTATTGATTTTTCTTAAGAGTTCCAAACACCAAAACACAAATAAATTTATTTTTTCTTTCTTTGAGTATCAAATATTTATTGCATATAAATCGATAACAAATTTAGAGGTAGAGTTAGCAAATAATAGTTCTTTACAAAAGAATAAACTTCAGTGTAGTGTTTGATGTGATAGTAACACATTTGCACTGATTACATTTTATACTAAATATTTAATTCATAACATAACTAATAAAAAAAACAAAACCTTATACACATCTGAACATTATTTTTCCTAGTGATAAGTATCGTAGATATTCTTTGAAAAGAAATATCAATGCATAATACACATTTTTAAATAATGTTATTTGATTTTCATTAAAATTTTATAATGGTATTCGAGTTAATAGCTTGGGTCGACTCGTTGACTGGTTATATAGTTTATGTTCACTGGGGCATTACTTGTTTTAGATATATTATGCAAACGTCCTTGCTGTGTAGTTATTCAATAACTTCCTTACTCTACTGAAGATTTTGGCACAAGGAACGATTACGTCTCTCTATACAGGTTGATTGGAAATTCAACGCCAAACATGCGGGAGGTGATTCCCTATTAAAAATAAAGTTGAAAATTTAAGGGATATCCCATATACCTAAACAGAACATTAAAGGACCTACGATCATATGAATATTGTGTTTTGAAAACCTATTTTCGCTGAATGCCGTGTGTTTTCTACCAGCAGTAGGGATAGCGGTGATTTACCCACAGTACGACCCACACGTTTGAATGGGACACGCCCATTTATCGCGCTATGGAGCGTGTACTATGAGGGCATGTCGTTGGTTTTCTGACGTACAACTTCTTCAAGCCAAACAGTGCGCTAAGACAGAGGACGGCCAGCATTACGCATGTGTTTCTGCAACATGGGAAGCATAAGTCAACATTTTCCTGCTGACTTTATAGGCATTGTACAAATCATTCTCCAAAAAATCATTTTCTAAAACCCAATATACATAGGCTCTTATCTCCTTTAATATATCATTTAGATAAACGGGACACCGTATATTTTCGACTACATTCTTCATATGGAATCGCATTCTATAGTTTGTGCAATTATTTTCTAAACATTCCTTTGATTCTGGGTGTGTCTAAACAGATATTAACTAGAAATACAGAAGAAATGTGGAGGATGGATTGTTGTCTCTGTATATATAAATTTTTTGTATGCGCTATTTTGGGAGAATTGCAATATTCCTGTCTTTTACCAAAATAAATATGTCGAAACCCACCTGCTTATTGGAGAGGTTAAAGAAAATTATATTTTTATAAGTGCGATTAATTGTTCTCTGCTTAAAGAGTTTGGTAAACATTGTTATTCTGTTGTATGAGAATTTTCTTAAACTGAAGCAACTTACAGGGAGTTATTTTTCGACTGTTTCGAAAAGCAGAGCAGCAGGCATGCTCGGTAATACAGATGAAGATCACAAAGCAATCTGGAATATAACTCAGATTCCTGTGGTTGCAAATATTCTTCCACGTTCAAAGTCCATGCACATATAAATGTAGATCTTCCTTTACATTAAGATCATTAATATTATAAAATATTGTATTTTATATCGTTTGCTATTCATATTAACACAATAAATATAATTTATGATTAAGGTAAGCCAAGGTTTACCACAAGAAAATAGTAAGGTTTGTTAAATAGCCACTTGCCCAAACATTGTGTATTACATTAGAAAAATTTTGTTACTTCGGTTTTCGGTTAGCTGAAGAAACTTAATTCATCACCAGCAAACTAAAAGACTTAATATTATAGAAAACAAATTTATGAGATAGTACTGAATCACATGCTAAACTGAGATAGAGCGCGCTTGTCCGTTCAAAAAACTTGAGGGTGTCGATTTCACTTCTGAGCTGCTGTCGGCGGCCATATGTAGCATGTGCCTCTTCCCTCGCTTCTTGCCCAATGACATCACTATTATGCCATCAAAACTAGGCTACCGAAGTGAATACTTAGAACAAACGGAGCATTTTGATTCGTTCAAGCGATGATGTTCGTCGATTTCTTAAATTTGTTCAATTTAACAAAGTGCTTGTTTTGGAATTATTCCACACCTGACTTTCCTTCGTTCGAAAAGTTGCAAAAAAATGTTCTCCTGCTCATGAGAGGTGATGTTATTTATGAAGAAAAGTTTTATGCGGATAACATGGTATAATTCTCCTAATAATACTCACATCTCGGGTGCACTTCTGGTTATCTACTATACCTTGATATGTGGGTGACATAAAAGTTGGGAAGAATATGCTTGAGTCAGTTACACTGCAAAGGCTGCAGGTGTACTGAGCAGCAAGACGTCAGTCGGTTTTAGTATACAGAATTACACTTTAACGTTGGAGAACACCTTCACTTATATGGCAACTTTATCATGAGAAGAGATTATAACAATACATTTTACAAATTAAGCAAGGTCTGGATCGGATTATTTGTGTTTCATTTCTATGTCAAATATGGAATGCATACAGGTGTTCTTGTAACACACTTTCGGAAAGTGTTACTACAAATATTCGGTATATAAGAGGAGTGGAGTAGTGAGATTTGGGTGGCTCTTAATATCGAGGTTTAAAGCCAATGAGTGTGAAGAGACGTGTGTATGGAGCACTGCGGGAATGCAAGGACGTGAAAATGGGAGATCCCGAAAAAACCCGCCGACCAGCATCATCGTCTGGTATGATTCCCAGACGTCAAAACCCGGTAGTCATGCCACCGATAATCGAGCCCGGTTCGCCTTGGTAGGAGGCGAGCAAACTAACAACTACATCACTGAGGCCCATATGTTTTTTAAACCTAACACGTGCACAATCAGCCAGTTTTTTTCGAACATGTGTTTATGACACAAAATGGAGTGGCACGCATTTTTGTGACGTACTTACTTAAAAAACTGTTAAACTGCATAATGGCAATATGTCCAAGAAACACCATTTGCAAAATAGTTTATAATTTTTTGTTATCAATGCAGATTATAATTAATTTTAACATTATTATTTAATTGCAGGGTGGAATGGACAGTGCCTAGTAAACAAATACGCTCCCATGTCCCAGGATGCTGCGAGCACTGCGTAAGACAGTTAAGCCTGAAACTGTTGCCCTCGCTATTCAGAGGTTTGCCGCAAGGATTGTAGTGGTTATGGAAGGACTTCCCTCTACAGTCTGCTACGTCCTGGCAACAGCAGTGACTATTGTCACTTGGATTGCTCTCCTTTATAGTATCATATCTCAACAAAGTAAACTTCCCACAAATGGTGTTTTAGCTGTCATTAGGGTGTGTGTGTGATTTATGCCACATGCTTGGTTAATCTGATCATGAATCCATCAGGTGGTAGTTTCCGACTGCAAATTTTACATTTGCTACAGTATGTCGACCGTATGTTGCTACAAAAGCCAAGCAAAAACTATAGTAAGGGTTCACGTTGCTCTTCAGCTTTTGTCATATCAATGTTGAGCTGCATGATCTTCTTTTCTTTGGACATGACGGTAAACTTTCCATACCACAAGTTGGTTCCATACCCGTTAACATTTTCTTTCTATACTGTACAATTCATTATTCTAGCACAAACAAATTGCTGGGTGAACTATGTGCTTCGTATTCGAGGTCAACTTATCATATTTAATAAAGGAATTATTCAACTTGATATCTCTCAGGCAAGAAACACAATCCCAGTGCGTCCCAACATCACAGACGCAATGGAGTCATGTATGTCGCAAACATGTGCTAGAATAATACAAATGCCAATGACATCAACAAGAGAGCTACTTAATAATGAAGAACTACTGCATCCTAGACTTAATAATACNAAATACAAATGCCAATGACATCAACAAGAGAGCTACTTAATAATGAAGAACTACTGCATCCTAGACTTAATAATACACAACCAAAAATTGTTCACTTCATGGCAGTTTACCAAAAAATAGATGAAATTGTTGACCAATTCAATGGCACTTTTGGATTGTCAGTTTTGTTTCTCTTATTGTGTACCTTCGTAGCTATTATAAGTTCTATGTTTAATGCAGTTATTTCAAGAACCGTCTTAAATAGTGACAGTTCTCTAGGCTGGCATCTGTGCATTTCCCTAATGTGGTCTTTGCTGTACTCAGGCCAGACTATAGCCGTGGTCTGGTCAAGCACAGCCTGCACTGACGAGGCGAGGCAGACCAGGGACATCATCCAGGACATACTTCTGGAACCTCAGCTAGGGGAGGAAGTGGTCCAGCAGCTGAATCTATTTCTGGACCAGGTCTCCAGCNGGACATACTTCTGGAACCTCAGCTAGGGGAGGAAGTGGTCCAGCAGCTGAATCTATTTCTGGACCAGGTCTCCAGCGAAGATCTTTCCTTCAGTGCAGCAGGTTTCTTCACTCTGAAGGAACATCTACTATGCTTCATGGCTGGATCTGCGATGTCTAATCTGCTAGTCCTGCTGCAAATGGATCCAGTTTATACCACTCACTATTGTCACAATTCAACTGATTTATTGACAATGTTTTCACTACAATGCTGTAAGTCAGGTATTTGCAGGATAATCCCGCAATTGTTTTTAGGTTATACATAAAAATAATATTTTCTGGAAANAAAAAAAATATTTTCTGGAAAATGTCCTGCTATATTTGTAATGGATAATGTATTGTCCCTGTAACGAAGGTGTATTATTTCGATTATTATCATCCTTTTGCGAATAACAAAGCTAGATTTTATAACTCCCTGAGTTATAGTCACATAACGGAACGAATGAAACCTTATCATTTTGTTTTTCCTGCTGCAAGATTGTCCCATTCCCTATGTTAAGTAGAATGATTTGCTGTGAGGCACAGCTGGATACAATTTGAGACGAGATAACTATTTTATAATTATCNATATGTTAAGTAGAATGATTTGCTGTGAGGCACAGCTGGATACAATTTGAGACGAGATAACTATTTTATAATTATCCACACTAATCAAAGATATAAATTAGATTAGTCATATGAAGGAAAGTATTTTTTATAAATTCATTTTTTGTGGTCGTATGTGCATAATATTTTTCCCTGCATACCAGTGTAATAAATAATGAACTAACACATAGGCAATAATTTGTATTGAAATAACATTTTTTTATAATTATTTATATACATTTTTCACCCGAGTTCTGGAAATAAACGAAAACAGGACACCAACAGAATGATTTAATCCTATAGTATTTAAATTAGTAAATATTTTCACAAACACTATGTATGAATCGAAACACCACTTTCATCTTTGTGAAAATTGAACTGTTACCATTTTTATGTTAATTATATTTCATTATCGCGGCAAATTATATTCACTGTCAAAAATATGTAATGGCTCAAAGTGGATGTATTTCTGTTCTCGTGCATACCATGTGTACATATATCGTGGTTCAATGATAAACAATGCCTAGATTGGCCATGCGGGTACATTCGTGTTTCTCTGTTGATTGGAAGGATGCTGTCATAAGGCGTCTGTGTGGCATCANAGATTGGCCATGCGGGTACATTCGTGTTTCTCTGTTGATTGGAAGGATGCTGTCATAAGGCGTCTGTGTGGCATCAGACAACAAATTAGGGGAATATCACCGTACACAAAGTGTGTTTTGTAATTAGCGTACTAAATGTTAATTCTGCCCTACAATTGTTTCCTCGTAAGCGTCGTCAAATATAAGTAATTTAGATTTAATTACAATACAAAAACATAAACAAAATCATACATTTACACTTCTTTCTAGTTGTCTTAATTTTGTTTTTGCTCACATATTTTCTGCGTTCAATGTTTTAAACAAAAATTATTTTACTTTACTAAATCTCGTTCGTAACAGGTTCAGTATCATATAAGTTCATTTGGGTCCAGTATAACATAAATCAGCAGCAATATTTTGGTGGATCGAGACATGCTATCGAGAAACATTCGCGTAGATATAGTTTGTATACATTTCTTTCTATAATAAAACCATAAATATTAATAAATGTGATAATGGAATTATACGATACAATTGTCACTATAATAATATATTAAAATACACCTATTAGAAGCATAGGTAGATCCTTCCTTAAGTTTTCTGTAAGCCTTTTTTCATTGATAACTGTGAAATACTTTTTTCAGTAACTCTGACATACCTGTCTAGTAAACAATTTAAAATTATCACTTGCAATTGAAAATAATTTAAGATAATTAGTGTCTACAATTTGGAAATTTAATTTATTTTGTATTCAATGTTATTGTTTATTTTATAATTGCATAAGATATATTAGTTTGTTATACAACGAATCAATTAGAATTTTTAATTTTTTTGTTATATTAATAATAATTGGAAAAAAAACTTACTTAAAAAAATTGGAAATAGACAAATTTATTGAGTGAATAGGTAAAAATATAATTTCATGTTTCCATTACAATTCTGTTAATAACTGGTATGTAATAATAGGAATCTCAACCTTTACATAAATTTAATTTCCACGTGTTAAAATAAATATTTATTGACGACCTAGAAGTACACTTTTTTTTTTTTCATTAATATGTATGTTGCAGTTAACAATATTAATGAATACTCCACTCCCTATTATTAAATATCTTGAAAATGCTACAAACTTAACAATTAATAACATAAAACTGACATTGTAAATATTGCAAATATTACAAAGGGAATAAAGTTTTTTAAATCAAGTTTTTAACATTTGTGTTAAAGAAAGAGAAAAAATGTATCATATATATGTTTCTTTATCGTCACTATCTTGTGGGTTTAAAAAAAGTGCAATAACAAGTGTAATGGATATAAAGAAAAGCGTGTTTAAAGAAATTCAAACTCCATTAATTCACTGTAGCCACAAAGGTCTAAACAGAATATTGTATGTAAAACACAAATCATCCCTGTTACCTAAGAAACAAATTTGTTTAAGGTAAAAATTAAAATCGAATAAAACATGCTCTTGTATTTTATACATTATAATTGCACAAATACTACAAAAAAGCAATGAAAATACACCTGCCTTTAAAAAGATAAGTCTATTTTAATATGTATCTTACATCGATACAGGTGGCATCATGGCTCAAGTGTCAAATCCACCAGTCATAATGTGCATGTATGCTTCAGAATTTGAGAACCTATTTAACCAAATACACATCGCGGTAGCTCATAGGTTGTATCAACTGAGGGTAAAATACACTAACCGGGAGCAGTAATGATGTTCAACACCAACCTGTAAACTGCCACTGACCAGTTGTGCCAATTTTGACCTGTGATAACATTTTGTTGTTTTGAAAAGAGGTCGCCTGGTTGGCTTGAGGATTGTAAATATCCTTCTTCGGGCTGGCACGTACAGTCAAAAGCTAGGAGTCGTCTGCCATGTCTTTAGACTTAATGTGCGTGGTGTTTTATCCACTTGTAATTTCCATTCGTCTTTAATAGGCACAGGATAATTTCGCGTTTTTAACCACCTGTAGGCTGGACTCCACTGTGGTATGTATTTCAGAGCCTAAGGGTCTGTTTAACTGACTTCTGCTCCAGTATGTAGCCAGTTTAACATCATGCCAGGGGGCACGGGATTCGATGTTTGATTTTTTACAGGTCTGTCTTTGGGTCAGAGTTCACCTGACCATGTCTAAAAAACTTTGGTATAATCACAAATATAATTGAAATATACATATGTTCGAAGTCTTAGTTGTCCTGAAATGAATTTGCGGAATTTTCATGTCCCTGGTCATGAATTGTCATCAGTTTTACCTTTAAGCCCCTGTGAAAATATTCAGTCCAAAATTGGTAAATTCATTACGTGTGTCGTACTTCTCCACATGAGCGTGAAAAATCCTAGTTAAAAAATTCACGACTGTCATCAGTGTAAAGTTTCCTTGCTAACTACATGTCCTTAGGGAATAATTCTCGCTATGGCCTTCATGAAGTATCTTATACATCATATTCTTGGGTGGGAAAAACATACTTGGAAAAAACACTGATGATGGTCTAATTGTAAGAATTCCGATATTTGTACTAGTGAAAACTTATATTTCGATCAATTCAGTTTGGAAAGTTTCGCCTGTCTCCATAATGACATTCTTCCTGCATAGATCTGACCGCCTGACCTATCTTTGAAATTCACCCGAAACTGCATATTATGCCATCACACGCTATATCACACCTCGGCTCTTTCTTCGGTGATTATAATTATCTTAATGATGTTTAATCGGTATTTTTGCAGTCAGCGAAGTGATTAACAGCCACTGTCTAAAAGTACAATTTTTCAGAACGTCCCAAAATATGTTAACTAATTGCAATTGCTGTCCCGATTTTTTAGCAATTTTGTATCAACTACTTCGCCCAGTCGAGTAAACTGTCAGGCGATAGTGTCAAATAGCGCACGCGTTGGTGTTCTTAAATCGCCGCACTACAGGATTATTGTTTGTGAAGAGGTTAATTCTGGAATCACGTAGCCCCTACAAGCATGGCATGATAAGTGCTACACGGCAGTCAAAATCGAGCAGCCAATAAAAAAAAAATCAGTTCTATCGTCAGCATGACGAAAACTTCTTCTCGGCCAACAGCTTCTGATTAGAAACCAATTCAATATTTGTTATGACGTGTAGCATAATATACAGTGTGTACAATGTTCTAAGACGAAATATTTCGATTTATTTTCCGTAGAATGGAAAATTTGCATTTTATATGGAAAAGTATGTCACAGGAATAAACTCGTAAAATAAATATTTATACCTTGAAGTATTTTCCAAATTATTAGTTTTTTTTCATCGGCATTATGTTCCGAAATTATCTTCTGTCGACCGCTTTTAATATTAGTTTATTTATAAGCACCTTGTAAATGGCGCCGAAAATTCCTAAGCTCTGTGTGTACTGTCGTGCTGTAACTTCAAGTAGTCACACTGAAAATGTTTTTGTCAGGTTTGTTGCGGTTTTCGCAGTGTTATATTATGCGCGTCAAATCCATGTGACTACAGCATAATGGGTGTTAATGGTTCAAAGCAAAATCCGATACTTGAGCAAATCTAAGATTCTGTAATATCTGAATTGCCCACAAAACAAAAGTTTGCGAAAGACATGTTTTCACCGGCATTTCAACGAACTGAAGCATATCATCTAGCAAACATAGCAATTTCTTATTTCCCAGGGATCATTTACCATCAACATTGTGTAGATGTTTTGGCAGTTTAATAAGCCATGTACTGCACCAGTATTGATATGTATTATTAGAGAGTGAGCACAGTATTAATTAATCTATATATATTTTTTTCAAAATATTAAGATCTCAATAGGTTTTGAAATTTTTATACAAATATCGAGAACATAACAAACAGTTAAATTTCATAAAACTCAGAACAAAAAGTTACCATTTACAAAAAAAATATATTTACCAACAAAACCAAACAATTTCACATAAAAAATAAAATGTTCTATATAAAAAATCTAAAATTAAATATATTTAACAATGTAAATAATATTATAAACATTGAGATTGGAAATAAATATTTAAAAAATTATAAATAAATACTTAAACTTAGTAACCATTTCTAGAGCAAAGAAAACTTTATCACAATCATTTATTATTCTTCCTAATTTTTATTAATCCTTTATAGCATAGATTATTAACCATTTTCATTGGACATTTTAAAATCTTCTTTTTAAATAGTTTTCACAGATTTATTAGGCAAATAAGACGAAATTTTTATTCTATTAAAATTTCCATCAAAAAAAAATTACATAATTCAAAAATTTGGTATATTGAATTTTTTTTTACATTTCATTTAATACATAATCCAATTATAAATTTGAATTCATCAGAATCTATTGGAATATATCTTACTAGTAAAACCATTTTTTATTTATTGTCTTTTTCAATAACATTTTATAGTAATCAGGAGAACTTATAAAACAAGTAATCATAATCAAATAACATCTAAGTTCTAACTCACTCAATGAAAATATATTACACTTTTGTTGTTTAATTTATATAAGATCTGTCTTAAAATTGATTTAAAATAAAAAAATTGTATATATAAAAATGTTATATTGAAATCAAGAATTTATTTGTGTTACAATGTGTTTGTATATAAAACTATGAATTGGTTTTTTTGGTTAAAATTTTTTATTTATAAATGTATAAATTATTTTCTTCTTTTTTTTTATTAAATCATAAGTAAAATTTTTAGACAACAAAAAACATTTCATATTTTATGATCTGGAACATTTTTTTCAATATTAATACTTTCTAATATTTATTGTACATTTTACTATCATTGCTTTTATTCAGGTAAACTAAATTATATATCTTCTATCAAAGAAATATTAATAATGTTCACTGGCATAATTAAAAAAGATGTGAAAAAAAGGCAATTTTCTATAATTTGTAATAGTTACTGTTTTACAATTTCTTAAATAATGATATGTTAGATACAACTTATTAATGAAACCAGAATCAATGTCTTGATTTCCAATTTCTTTAGAAAAAATTAAATTTTCTTTTCCGTTTATAATATAACCATTTTCTAAATCACAATGATCAAACATAAATGCATGGACATATCGTTCTGTGCAATCTTTGTTATTCATTTTAATACTCATTATCACATAGTCGGGTATATCAAACTGATATTTAATAATGTTTATGTTCTNTCTTTGTTATTCATTTTAATACTCATTATCACATAGTCGGGTATATCAAACTGATATTTAATAATGTTTATGTTCTGTTCAAATTAATTTTTCTTGTACATTGAGGATTTACTTTTTTTAAATTTACTAATAATTTTAAACCAATATGTGTTTGGAACTTTCTATATTTGCCTCTAATTGCAGTAGAAGTATTCGTTTCATATACTACAATTGGCCACATAATTTAAAACCTCTGAATTACAATTTTTCCTGCAGCAGCAAAATTATTGTTAACAACTCTTTTAACACCCTTATTTTGATAAACATATAAACTAGGGTTAAGAGAAGAATTTCATATAAATGTATTTTACAGCCTCCTTTAAAATAAATTTTACTATTATCTCTGAAAAACCAAACAATTATCTCAATGGATAAATTATTTTATTTGGTCTATCAAAACCAGACAGATTTTACTGGGTAGATGTTATTAACACCACTCATTTATAAAGAAAATTCATCTAATTGTGAATTAATGAGAACATGCATCTTAGTGGTAAAAAATACAAGGATAATTATTCGCATAAATTTTTTTCCATGTTTCCATATTTCATATAAAAAAATTTTAAATGGAAAAATTTAAGAGTAACATCAATGTTATCGTGGTTATCAAAAGTAAAATGTTTTTTACAAATAAGCCAAACTTGTTAATGACATAAGCATAGTTAGAAAAATATCCATCTAAAATAGGAATAGCGAAATCAATTCTAATATTTCCGACATTTAAATTAACACTTTTTTGATTTTAAGATGGAAATGTTTCTCTTTGGAAGCTTTCGACAATTGTAAATCTCATTCATAAAGTAAGAAATGTTTTAAGTATTTAAATAAACCAATGGAAAAACTAGACAATCAAAAACCTGTAGTTAAACTACCCTTTCTAAATTTTGAAATTAAAACAGAAACACATGAGGCCGAGTAAGAAAGAATTTGCCATTAATATACAAATTACAAATTATTGACAATTTAATGTTGAAATGGTGGCCGAAGAAAATCAAAATTTAATAAAATTTATCGAATTCGTAATTAAAAATTTTGACTATTCGCCAACACCAGAAGAAACTTCATTCGAATAAAATNAATAAAATTTATCGAATTCGTAATTAAAAATTTTGACTATTCGCCAACACCAGAAGAAACTTCATTCGAATAAAATGTATTTTACACACGATGAAAAACAACGACACAATCAAGACGTTTTACCTGTATCTGTGATCGAACCATTTTCAATTAATCTTGGTTCATATATTTCCGGAAAAAATGAACGTTATTAATGAAAAGTATTTTTTGAGAGGTGTTGGTCAAAATTCTTATTTAAGCGATAAATAATCAAAATCAAATTATGATGAATTATTTGTTAAAAATCAAGCATATCAATTACTATAAGAACTTTATAATTTGTTTCTGGTGGAACATCACTACGACCACTGTGCAGGTGAGTGTAAGTGATTGGTGTGGCACAGAGTTTAAAATGGACTGAGGCGAGTACACTAATGGGCTGCAGCGACAATGTGGGTTTGTGTGCGCCTGCGCACAAGCACCATTAAACCAGCGAGGGATTTCCTGGCTCGAGGTGCACCACTGCAAAGGGGGCAAGCGGTAGTTCCTACCTGCCACTCGAGGAGATATATCGTGCTTGTGTACTGTTTAGAAGTGCAAAACAAATCTGTACACACGCGATGGGTGCAGTGGTTCATAGTTTCCCTCGCTTACCGTCGGGCTAGAATAGGTCAGGAGCTACAGTGGTGACTCCAATGTGATCAGAGCTAGGACGAGTACCGGGATCGTAACATGCCACACACTGTGCCAAACAAACTGCCATGATGGTGTACGGTGCAGAGAGAAATGTTGCACGCCCGTGAGCAGCATCTTTTTTGTCTGTTCCGTATCGTGCGCTCGTATGCCAATCGTGCATTAGAGCGAAGGAAGCAGCGGACATATAGCAGAGACTATGCATGCGCTGCATTCTCATGGTCTGTTTCACTCGCAAGTAGAGGGAGCTACCAACTTCCGTGGCACATGTGTCATCCACGCTGCTCTGTCACAGTGCATCTCTGCTGGCCGATGCGCTCTCTAGTGACCTGCAAGAGCACGATCATCTACGCAGCCGACACTACCACCATCCATCAAATTACAAATCTGTCATCTGCTCCTCGTGGAACGTCCCTGATTCGTTGCATCAGCGAGTAGATTAATTACAGTGATTCTGGGACACTTTGGTCCAGTCGTATCGGGCTCCCACGAAACATCACACCTGCTACCGCGGTGGTTTTACTATCTCTTGGAATTTAATATCAGTCATGGCCGACCTTCCATCATCCAATGTCTCTGTCGACTTCTTCCTGACCGGATCCCGCCTTTCTGGGCCCTAGACACAGAGATGTGGTTTGCACAATTTGAAACTCTGCCCGGGCACGTGTAAATAACTTCCAATCAGACAAATTTTTATTTTGTGATAGGCAATATAGACTGTAAATGAGCTACTGAAGTGTGTGACATTCTGATTCATACACCAGCCCAGTACAAATATACTGAACTCGAAACAGAACTTATTAAGCCAATGAGTGCATCTCAGAAAAATTAAAACAAGACAGCTGCTAGAACATGAAGAAATTGGCGACCGAAGGCCCTTGCAGTTTCTATTGAACTTACGAAATCTAGCAGGGACAGCTGTCCCCAAAGAGCTCCTCAATTCGTTGTGGCAGGGCAGCCTTCCACTACCGACGTAAGCAATGCTGGTAATCCAAGTAAGTTCTACACTTGATTCTATCTCTAACCTCGCAGACGCCATTGCAGAAGTCAATCTGTAACGGCAAGTGGCAGAATCTACCTCATTTGAGAGAGGCCTGCTTGAACCATCGATGCTTCGGAGATGAGGAGTGGAAACTTACCAAACCCTGCCCTTACTCTATAGGAAACAACCTGGGCACCCATCGATGGTGGCCAGTATTCCCGCTCAATTGTCTAGAACATGCCTTTTTGTCATGGACACAGGGACAATAGCCAAGTCTCCAGTCGACAAAGGTGCGGACATTTGTGATTTTCTATGTGCTTGGTTACCAGGCCGGCATCCAAACTCTAACTACTTTCTGTTTGCCTCAAATGGGTCAACCATCGGAATCTATGGTTTGTGACATTAGCGCTGGACTTCGGACTAAGGCGATATTGGTTTTGGCGTTATGTAGTAGCCGATTTGTCTAAGCCGATTATTGGAGCAGATTTCCTCCACCATTACAGTCTCCTGGTGGATATCGGAAATCGGTGCCTTGTAGCCAGGAACTTTGGCTACAGACTGCCGCAAGGCCTCGTGTGATAACAGCAGTGTAAAAAACCCTCAACTAATTGGTGCGATACTCTGAAATGCTCAAAAGGTATGATTCCATCACTTACGTATCTGGCACATTAGAGTTTGTCTAGCATATCAGTGTTCACAGCGTCAATACCACCGTTGAACAACCCGAACAAAATCAGCCATGATATTTGGCGCCAGATAGTCTGCAAATAGCTATGAAAAAGTTACAAGCTATGCTCAAGCTTGGGTCATCTCGTCCTTCTGACAGCTCCTGGTCTTGCCCCCTGCACATGGTACACAAGAAAGGTGATTAATGGAGGTGATTTGTGGAATTCAATGCTCGTACAATTCCAGACAGATAACCAAATCCACACATCCAGGACTTCTCCCACACTTTCCATGGCAAGGCTATATATTATAACATTTCTAAGATTCATCTATGAATTTCTCAGGGACCTACATTTTTGTGTGTCCTACCTTGATGTCATCCTAGTAACTTCGCGAAACGAAGGAGATCATGAGTATCATCTGGAAGATTTATTAAATGCCAAAGTTTTTATGGTCTTATTATCAACCCTTGTAAATGTCTATTCGGGGAACCACATGTAACATTGTTAGGGCACAGCATCTCCGAAGGCACCAAACTTCTCCCAGAGAAAGTGAATGCTATACTACACTATTGCAGTCCAGCAACTGCGGAACAGCTGCATACATTTACTGGCATGGTCAATTTATATCGTCGCTTCATCCCAAGTACTTCTGATTTCACCGGCTCCCTTGCACAAGCTTCTCATGGGTGATTTAAAGAGATCAGCTATACTGG
Organism: Clitarchus hookeri; assembly: GCA_002778355.1. Classification (NCBI taxonomy): domain Eukaryota; kingdom Metazoa; phylum Arthropoda; class Insecta; order Phasmatodea; family Phasmatidae; genus Clitarchus; species Clitarchus hookeri. Next base: position 16,465 of record NQII01009577.1, on the reverse strand, counting down.
CCAGTAAAAATACATCTTAGGACTGCAATACCAGCCTTGCTAAAGATACCCTCCTGGCTCATCCCATAACTACTGCATTCTTAGTATTGGTGGTTGATGCCTCAGACTTTGCCATCTGGGTATTGCTTCAGCAGCATGTCTAAGCGGATTAACTGCCCTTAATCTTCTTCTCGAAGAAGCTCAGACCTGCTCAGCACATATATGATTCTAAGAGCACGAACATCGCACAATCTATTCTGGAATTCACCAGTTTCGCCACATAGTCGAGGGGAGAGAATTAACTTTTTTTTTACAGAACACAAGCTCCTTATATAAGCATTTGCACAAAACCCAGACGGGTGCTCACCCTAACAGTCCTACCTCTTGAACTTCATTAGCCAACTCAAGACCTATATTTACCACATTGTTGGTTCATCAAATATTATCGCTGACACCTTTTTGGTGGTTGATGCTGTCAATGCTCCACTCGATTACAAGGCTCTTGCCGCATCACAGACAGTGGAAGAAGAATTAAAGCAGTTCCTGCAGAAGGATTCTGGCCTGCGGGTAGGGAAGATACACCTACATGAGTCGCCATTCCAGATAAACTGCGATGTTTCCACGCTGACTACGAGACCTTACATCACTGCACCACTTATCTGGACAGCTTTCAATGTGTTTCATAAGCTGATGCATCCAGGATTCAAAGATACTACCAGGGTAGTCACTCAGTGCTTTGTATGGCCATCAATGACGTCAACTCTGGGCGATATGCATGTTCCTGCCTTTCATGCCAGCATGCAAAAATTTCTCAGCATATCTTATTACCAGTGGGCTAATTTCTGTCACTTTCTGCTAATTTCAACCTTGTAAATGTCTACCTTGTGGACACCATGCCTTTTACGCAGGGCTTCTGATATTGCATGACGCTCATAGACAGCTTAACCAGATAGCCAGATTCTTTCCTGTGGAGAACATCGAAGCCTCAATGATGGCCAGAGCATTCAAAACCAATTGAATAGTTGGTTTCGGCACCCCAATACAGATCATCACTGATCAGGGTAGGCAGTTTGAGTCTACATTTTTCAGGGACCTCAGCAACCTGGCAGGCATGAATCGCATGAGGACCAAAAAATTCCATCTTGCTGCTAATGGCATGGTCGAGCGCATGCATCGGCATTTTAAGGCGGCCCTATATTGTCATATGACAGAGCGCTGGGTAAACATTTTGCCCACCATACTTCTGGGAATCATAGCAGACTGGAGAGATGATATGCATGCATCTTCTCTTGACATTGTGTATTGGCAATCCCTGTGACTGCCCGGAGAATTTCTAGTAGCTCACCACAGTTCTTAACCTATGAATGCCACAGGTCTTATCAAAGAGGTACAGCATCCGGAATGTTTACAATCATATTCGTTCTCAAAAATAAGCATTAATTGAAAACTGCTAATCAGAGCACTTATTTTCGTAAGCAAGATCATCGCTTACTGCTTACGTCACCATATCTTCTATAGACTTATATGTGACACCGCCCCAAACACTACACCGTTACCACTCTAGGCACGACTTTTCCATTTCCATAGCTTACTTTATTTCAGGCATGAGCCAACTGAGGTATCTGGGGAGGTATACACTTTTTCAGATTCCATGTGATAAACAAAACATTACTCAATTATTTTAAATTTAATAATTTAACATTTTAAGAATGTTAATATAGAATGTCAATAAGCGGAATCATATTGCTTAAAGAAAAACCCGAATAATAATTGTGTACACGTAATAAGTTACACACAACCGTAAAGTGGTGAGCATAAAAAAAAATTAAAGATGCGAGGGGTCCTAATGGTTGCCAAGTTACCTGTATTTAATGGTATTTCCCTCAAACTGGGGTTTAAATAAATATTACGTTTGGATGAAAGACGGGACTTTATACATCTTGTATCTCAGAAACATGCGAAAATTGAAATCTATAAACGTTATGCCAGTAATTTATCTCTTCCGGGCTTTCAGGTTTGTATTATAACATGATGTGAAACTCAATTTAAATTATTGTATACGACAATCGTAGTATGTGTATGTATATATTGGTTTCTCAATCGTAGTGTATATATATCTACATATATACACAAACTTCTTATAATATTTGTTACAGCCTATATTATATAATTATATAAAACATAAAATAAAACACCTGTAAAATTTTAATACAATACCTGTTATTTTTTGTAATTTTTAATGTCATCTAATTTTTTATTTCTAAAGTACAAAACGTATTGTAAGATTTATTAATATTCTTAAAAAATGACTTCAATATTTTATTTTATTTATTGATTGACGTCACATCATCCGCTAATTGTAACGTGACCTTCACTTAATATATATGAAAAAAGCGCACATATTTTAACAAATTTATTAGCTATCAGAAATGTTAAATAACTCGATCAGTGAGTGAAACTGTGTGAGTAGAGGCAAAGAATTAATCCAGTATTTCCCAATTCTACTAACAATTATTAAAGTTTTCCATATAAATACAGAACGCTATAAAAGTAATTATATCTCATCTGTAAGTCAGTCCCAAATAAAATGAATCATTTTGGTATTTTTAAGAAAATCGAGAATAAGTGTACTATCCATATCAGTCTTTAGGTTGAAACACCATTCTGAAGAAAGTAAAAAATGGCATACATGCATAACAGATAGAATTTTCCACAATATATCTATCCCATCGGTAGACAATATCCTCGTCTGTTTATAGTCACTGCGTACAGGCTGGCAGCTGCGTAAGAAAAATATGAAATCCCATGGTAAGGAAATTTTGTCTCAGTGCGTTTCTTTTAATGATAGGCGTTTCAAGCAAAATGTATTCTTCACAAATTTTTTACGAGAAGATCCATACGATCGTTTATTTTAAATATAGATAAGCAGTATAGAGGTTTTGGTAAAATATTCATTTTAAAAATTACGTGCAAACAGTCTGTACTTGTTATGGAAACATCTCGGCTGTAGAAGACTTCTCCTAAAAACATCGTAAAAAATACTATTTGTTTGCAAAGCCTATCGTTAAAATTAACTCCCTGGGGTGAAATTTACTTAACGTGGGATTTCCTAATCAAATTTCGTAGCTGCCAACATGTAAAAACTGCCCTTAAGATCTATGGAGAATGTACTCATTAGAAAGATGTGGTAGTGTATTTCGGTATTCAAAAGAATATTGTGTAAATTAGTTTTTTCTAGGATTGTTGTTTGTGGACAGTTGACAATAATTTCTTCGCGATGCGTCATATACATCTGGACGTAATGATTTGTCAACATAGCCTACTATCAGTATATTATCTTCTGTCGCTTTTGTATCCTGTATCAAAATCGGTAAGCTGAGAACCACACAAGAACAAAAATCATCACAGAATCTGAAAATTCGTTGTGAAATATTACGTCTAACAGCCACTTCTTGTAAAATTAATAATAGTTTTACAAAATTGTAGAAAATTCCACTGCAAAAGAACTTATCACATAAAAGTGTACTGGCCCTAACGTGATATAAAGAGTGCGCATGAATGTTTAACAGTGATTTAAGAAAATGTGCCTTCATATTAAAAGTAAAACCAATTATTTATATAACATAACCAAAAACTAAAATGAACAGAGATACAAATTTTAATATAAAACAGCAAGAAGTGTAACACTTACCCCATTTATATTAATATTTCAATAAACTAAAATATAATCCTCATGAATTCGAAAAATCGTCACCCAATAGATTGATAATAAGCAGTCATAGTTTTTAGTACATCAAAAGCTGCCTTTCCACTGTATTATACACTTGGACATTATCGGCAAAATTATTTTATTCGAATTGCATATACAAGAATATTTGCTTATTCAATCGCTTGCTGCATTAATTACTGTAATAACTGATGTGTGTATATATATATACACGTTGGAAACGAATGTTAAAAACACTTTTTCTTAATAGCACTTTTGACTGTCAATATTGCTTACGAAAATTACGCCTAAAATCCTCCTTGAAATCGCAACCAAAAGATACAATAAAATTTGCGCCATGATCTACTTAGAGGTGAACTGTAGGTTATGGACACATAATCGCTTATATATACTGTAATTACTGAAAACAATATCTCACTCAAACGTCAGTAAATTAATGAGCGTCGCAACCAAGCCTTGATATTAAGGATGTCCTCGTGGAATATTAAATTATATTAGATCATTTTCTCAGAAACATTAAAAGTCTACGAACGTAATTCTTTAAATTGAGGTAATTTTTTGCTCACGTGCTATTTAGTACAAAGTAGTTATTCAAGGAGAAAACTCAGTCTTCTGCTCAAAGTGGCATCAGGGTTGAATTAATAGGTTGAGGTGGACGCTAACTTGAGTACACGTACATTTCCCGCTAATAAGGTTTACAGAAGTGGGCAAATATCCCCCTACTCATCCCTTACGAACCCCCCTACTCATCACAGCATGCACCTTCCAAAACTCAAAAACTGAATAATCATAATAAACATGATACAATTATTAGGAAGTATAACGTCGTACATGTCATCGGATTGGTGGAATTATAATTAGAAAAACAACAGTTTAACTCCTTTTCTCTCTATTTAGGACGAATTTGCAATGTTTTTCTCCTTTGCCATTTACAAACATTTAACACTAAATTTCTTAAGAATATTAAAAAAATTGGTTAAAACCTAATACCCACGCAATTGCTCAATAACATGATTAACAAAAACTTGCCAATTGTACTACAGGAAATATTTTAAAAGCTTTCAGCAGGTTATTGGCTAAAACAAATAGAAGTTACGTTTAACCTTTAAAACATGTTGTATTGTTTTAGAACNAGCTTTCAGCAGGTTATTGGCTAAAACAAATAGAAGTTACGTTTAACCTTTAAAACATGTTGTATTGTTTTAGAACATTATTGTGATACCCAGTTTGAAAAATTTAATTCTTATTTTGGTTTTCATAGTCCAAAGTTAAAGTTCACCTACAGTTCCCCCAAACAGTAAAACCTACCTATATTTTTCCATCATCTCACTGAAAACCCAGTATGCAGTGTATATATTGAAGATGNCCCAGTATGCAGTGTATATATTGAGGATTAAACAGATATTCCCGTCTTAGGTGTCGAAGAAAGTGGTGTAAAATAACAGTACGAACTTGCCAATAAATCTAAAAACTACCATTGAGGTAGTCAATGCCGGATCGCCAACCAAGCATGTCAGACCAACAGAGCAGCGAGTCCTCACACCAAACTACACCATTCGAGCCCGTAACAAGGCAGGACGCTTCTACTGTTCTACATTAGACGCCAACCGAACTTTGCTCAAACAGACGTGTCGAGAAACAATCTGACGAGACTCTGGCACAGGTTGCAAATAAATGTTTTGAAATGTGACTTTGTTAGCACATAGAATGTGATTTCATTATATTTTAGAGAAGGTTGTATTTTGGTTTTTGTACAATTGTCGTTTATTTTGTCATTCTCAGTTGGTTATTAATGAAAATTAACAATTAATTCCACGTGGTAAACAAATAATGCTATTTCATTCAAATTACAGCCATTGAATCCTTCACTTCAGAAATATCTTGTCCCTAGTAGAATAAAGTGTTAAAATTATGATTGATTAGTATATTTAATGGATGAAAAACAGATAACAACTCAATTCATTTTATCATCGTCGCCTCCTTCTATAAGAGCTATATCTGCTTATCACAAGTCACGAATCAAGTTAGATAACGTAGCCTGTTAAAGCCATTTAACACAATAAAATAGTCATTGATTTCTATTAATAGAATTAAATTTATTGCACCAAAAATACTTAATTTGCCCTTCAATAAATTTCATTAATTAACCTTTCATGTCTTCCCATAAAAATTTATCATGCACTTTTTAGTGAAATCAGTTTAAAAAATAGCACAAGGAAGTTTTTAAAAGTATTTCTGTATCATGCACGACACGAAAATAATTGGTTAAACCGCAAAAACATTTCTTCATATTGAAATACATTTTATTTTAAAAAAAATTACGTGTCCATATTAGGTGATAAATTTAAATATGTGCACACATCTACATTATAAGTGATTACTTACAGTAATATTATTAGAAAAGTTTTAATCGCCAAGAAATTCTAGAAGTGGAAATATAAAATGGGCTTTGTTATGACGTGTTTATTACGTTTTATAGAATTGAATGAATGGAATTCAATAACAATTGAAGGTGATTCGAAGAAAACTTTGATCGTGTGAAAGGGTCTTTAGTCGCTGCAGGCAAACATAAAACACAGGCGTCAGGCTACAGGAGTCGCCTTATATTGTCGGGATATCTGCGGCTCGTTTCTGGAGAACTACCGCCAGTCCTACATCCTCTGCCTGCTGGCGAAGCTCGATCGTCGCCCAGAAAACCTAAGTAGGAAGATTCCATCTTTTGTACACACACTACTTGTGTTGTCGGATTAGTTGACTTACTTCTATTTAACGGTAAATTAGAGGAGAGGTGGTCTTGTTTATACATTGTCAGAAATAAACAGACTAAAAGCCTAAAAATTTTGGAATGTGCACGCTGTTGCAAACGGCCGAAGAAAAAAAAAATTTATCTTGCAAATTCCCGGACGTCAAGTTAAAATGTCATGTTATGATTCGAGATTTAGCACTTCCATAAAACTGAAATCACTAGTAGAGTGATTTCAGTTTTATCAAAATGTCAAACTTCTTTTTTTAACTACAGATGTTAAATTTTATTAACTTTTGTTTTAAATTTGGTTGTCTGCCCAACTTTGATATGAGTTTATATTATTCGTAATAACCTTGCTCTTTGCCGTACCAAATGACAATTTTAATATAAACCAACTACATTTTACTTTTTCATATTGTAGATTAGCGACTTGAACAGATATGGGCTACATTATGGCATAAAGTAGTTTGTGGTGAACCCTGTTTCTTAGACAGTCTTGTGGTCGTTTCTTTAATTATGAATAGAGGACACATAGTAACTCGTATTTATTTTATTTTGTAACGATATGCTGACTTGGATACTAAGAAGATGTTCCAAGAAGGGATGTACTTCGTCTTATGCATGTGTTTTTTGACAAATGTATTCATTTGTTTTTTTTTTTAAATAACTCGTATACCTCAAACATTTAACAATGTAACGTATTTTTAAGAATTATATTATTGCTTCGATAAAACTTAATTTTTTATATGTAACAAAATGCAATATTTATTTTGTATTTAATATGAATTAAAAACCGTAAAAGCGATGTGTTGGCAACAGCAAGAAAGAAGGAGTTCAGATTTAAAATTTTTTGATAACATAGTTTTTGGTGTACTATNCAGCAAGAAAGAAGGAGTTCAGATTTAAAATTTTTTGATAACATAGTTTTTGGTGTACTATATATAAATCAAATATTTCGTGTAAAAAAATTACATTAGGGAGCACTAATGCGAATATATTTCCATTGTAACTATTAAAAATATNACAAATATTTCGTGTAAAAAAATTACATTAGGGAGCACTAATGCGAATATATTTCCATTGTAACTATTAAAAATATCAGTGAAAATGATGGCGGTTAGGTTTTAGTGTTAATTTTTTCATCCAAGGAAGAAACTTATAGGGCGGAGCGAAGCCTGTCGTTTTTTTTTTAACTCTACAAGTTTCACAGCGTTAGTTCTGCCCCTTTATGAAAAAGTGAGCACTTTTAATGCCCTAGTAAATTTTTTTTTCAGCAATTTTTTAATTCTCTAACAACCTTTTAAAATACGTATTGTCACGTCTAAAATNCCCTAGTAAATTTTTTTTTCAGCAATTTTTTAATTCTCTAACAACCTTTTAAAATACGTATTGTCACGTCTAAAATAATATATATTTATTGAGTATTATTCCAAATGAGAGGGCTGTCAAAAGTGCTTACTTTAACGCAAATAGCTAGAAACCTATACATGTTTTTAATTTTAGCATATCCAGTCATTANTTGTCAAAAGTGCTTACTTTAACGCAAATAGCTAGAAACCTATACATGTTTTTAATTTTAGCATATCCAGTCATTATTACAGCATACATAATTATGTTTAAATTACTGATTAAAAATGTAATCGATAATTTTATGTTTAAAGCTTATTATAATATTAAGACGTGACTGCGGCACGGTTACAAATTGGTAGTGGGCAAAAGTGGCGACATTACACGGCGTGTTGCTTTGTTGCTGATCTGAATGTTAAATGTCTTCCTGCGGAAAATAATTAAAATATCACAATCAAGATTGCAAGTCGTGTTGTGTTTTTTCAGTCAAACTAGGCAAACTACGATGTTGTGATAAATCTGTGTTTCTACGGTAGGAATAAAATATATTGCAACTCGTGCCTTGTCGGTTGCAAGTGAAATGGCCGTTGCGCTGGGCTAGTGTGTAAGTGATGACAAATATTGGATGTGCGAAGATTATACGTTTTAAATGTAAACTGTTTGAATACTNTGGGCTAGTGTGTAAGTGATGACAAATATTGGATGTGCGAAGATTATACGTTTTAAATGTAAACTGTTTGAATACTTAATTAATTGCTTGAAAGTAATTTCTGTTTATATATAACAACTTTATAACAAGAAGTATCTGATATACATATGAGCATGCTTTCTTCTACAAGGGTGCATATAATTGTAATTTAATTTTTAAAGCGATTGATGGTAGCAAGGCCTTGTCTCGTTGACAGAAATATCATTATAGATAGAACAAGTAACATATGCAACAGTTGTGACACAATTACTGCCTTACCCAACACCAGAACACAGAAAAACTCGTTACAATAAGCTGGCGCGCAACCATCTACATAACGGAGATAGCATAGGGATCTTCTTCTTTGTATGTAACCATTATACACTGCAGAGACAAAAAAACTCGTACAGGCGTGAGTATACAAATAACAGAGGAATGGAACCAATCAGAGTAACGCTATGCGTTCGGCAGCGCCTATTTAAGACAATAAGCGTCTGGAAAATTTGCTAGATTGGTTAGCGCTGCTAAAATGGCCAGTTATCCAGATGTAAGTGAGTTTGAACGTGGTGTTATAGTCGGCGCACGAGAGATGGGACATGCCATCGACGAGGTAGCGATACAATTTAGATTTTGGCGTACAACCACTTCACGAGTGTACCGTGAATATTGGGAATCCAGTAAAACATCAAATCTTCGACATCGCTGAGGCCGGAAAAAGATCGTGAACGAACGGGACAAACGACGACCAACGAGAATCATTAAACGTGACAGACTTGCAACCCTTTCTCAAATTGGCGCAGATTTCAATGCTGGGGCATCAACAAGTGCCAGCGTGCGAACTATTAAACGGACCATCAATGGTATGGGCTTTCGGAGCCGAATGTCCACTCGTGTACCGTTGTGGACAGCATGACACTAAGCTTTACGCCTTGCCTGGGCCCACCAACACCGCCATTGAACTGTTGATGACTGGAAACACGTTGCCTGGTCTGATGAGTCTCGTTTCCAATTGTATCGGGTGGAAGGACGTGTACGGGTATGGAGACATCTTCATGAATCCATGAACCTTACATGTCAACGGAGGACTGTTCAAGCTGGTGGAGGCTCTTTAATGGTATGGGGCGTGAGCAGTTGGCGTGAAATGGGACCCCTGATACATCTAGATACGAGTCTGACAGGTGACAGATACGTAAGCATTCTGTCCGATCACCTGCACCCAATTCATGTCCATTGCGCATTCCGACGGACTTGGACCGTTCCAGCAGGACAATGCGACACCCCACACATTGAACTTTGCTACCGAGTTGCTCCACGAAAACTCTTCTGACTTAAGACACTTCGATTGGCCACCTAAATCACCAGACATTAACATTCTTGAGCATATCTGGGATGCCTTTCAACGTGTTGTTCACAAGTGATCTCCACCGCCTCGCACACCCATGTATTTGTGGACTGCCCTGCAGGTTTCATGGTTTTAATTACATCCTGTATACTTTCAGACATTAGTCGAGTCCATGCCACGTCGTCTTGCGGCATTTTTGCGTGCTCGCGGGAGCCCTACACGAGATCAGGCAGGGGTACCAACTTTTTGGCTCTTCACTGTAATATTTGGTAGATAATGTTTACAAATATGAGATCCTGATTAAACCATCAATTTAAAAGTACGTGCCTGAACCACATAAATCATATGTAGTTAAGTTAACGTGCACTACCGTAGCCCTACTTGAGTAAATAATTTGGTGGAAATCTGTTCATTGGTCCCCGAGATATCGCATTTAACCCTAAATGTTTTCATGTGACAAATTTTATCTACGGCAGAGAATAATGTTATGTTGGAAAATATTTTATGTTTGTTTATATACTGCCAGCATATAAGGTTTGGTTGAAATTATTTGAAACAAGTGGCATACAAAGATATTATATCCTGTCTGTATTTTTTGAAAATATATGAATAACATTTTAAATGTTAGTTATACACTTGCATAAACTACAAAAGTATACCTTGTCACATGAATTCGTTGGGAAACATAAAAGTGTTTCCGAACTGAGATAAGAGATGTAAGCTAATTTTGAATGTGGTACTATATTCTAAACTCACGAAGAATAGTTTTCATGTATAATACCATTTATTGATTGAATAAATTACTTCCTGAATACAAAGTTGAATGGAGATTGGTAGCATCTTTTTGTATACATAGCATACCTAACAAAAAAAATTTAATGGTTACATTAAGAAAATAGGTAACATAAATAATGGCACACAGAAGGTGCTCTACTCGACACATAAGCGTAAAAAGTTAAGTTGAAATTGTATAGATAGATGCGCATTTCTATTTATCCATTATTTTAATAACATATAGTAAATAAAATATTCATATCCAAGTCTTTACGAGTATACGAAATAATACACTGAGAATATACAAGTGACATCTAATCATTTTAATTGAAATTTTCTGCTTCGATTTGCGGACGTTTATTATATCTCGCTCATTCCTCACTAAGAAAATAAGAACAACGGGATTTATTGCATTAACGTGTGTCAGAGGTACAAAATTATCATTCTTAAATAAAATTTACTCCCATGTTTATCGAAATGAAACAAGGGAATTTAAACATATATTGCTGATCTCAGTAACTGTTAACAAGATCCTAGTTGGATGTAGGACATTCTGACACTTGTTGACGCATCTCCATACAGTACGCTATAGGTGTGTGCCCTTTGTCGGCTGGGATATTGTCCGTCTCAAATAAGTTGGCGATATTTTGACAGTCAGTGAGTGGAACTTCACGTATGCGAAACAAACAACTGGCCATATACAATTTCCTGTATCAGCTGATGCATGAACGAACGAAAGTTAATATTACGTTCACTATTTTGACTGCACTTCCGACGCACATCAGACAAGCTGAAAATACGCGGATAAGAAAGAGGTCTTAGATATATTAACACATTTGATTTTCTTAGTCATAAAACCGCTTTTCTTAGTGTTTCAAACTAAACTTAGTGCTGAAGTCGTAATGGATAGGTGTTAGAAATGAAAAGTACATTAAAACGATCCGTATAACAATGAATCAACTCCACACCGTGGGAGTTACTTTCACGTATCCCTACTCTCCATCCACGTTTTCCATACACGCTTGATATTAATTCCAAAAGTGTACATAAATATCGCAGTGTACTGTTTAATTTTATTCAAATAATTTGACGAAATGTATTTCAAACTAGTGTCGTTTTAAGTCAGCAATAGGAGAAAAGTCAACATTTATAAAGACGGGAAAAGGAAGCAGGTCAACGTGCTGCCACCTGTTGAGAAAAGCATTCGGCTCACTAAAGCGCTACCTGCCATGCCATGCGCGCCCATCTGTCTCTCTCCCGAAGCACTTACCAGAAATAAAAATATAGCTAACTTGCATAAAATAATACGTTTACGAACACATACCAATGGTTTTATTTTTCCGCGAGCTCTGTATAAATTTTTAAGTAATATGTATTTTCGTGTACAGCAATTTTGTTAACTAGTAATTTCCTTTTGGTCTGTAGGCGTTATATCTGCGTCTATTACACGCCATGTTGTTCTGCCGTCGGTTTTTAAAGTCGTTGGTGAGTTGGCGAATGAAAGTGCGTTGTCAAGCAAGTTACCAAAATTAATTTTATTTCATTTCTTAACATGTTACCTGAAACATCCAAAGTGTTATAAGAACTACAATTGCTGTCTCTTAAATGTTATCCCAAATTCGCTGTCTCGGATAAATTAAAAAAGAGTTAGCAAATATATAATTTTTTTGCAAAAGTTTAATATTTTCACTTTTATAACCTAAGAATTTTTTATAGAGATGTAACTACCTTAAAGTTTGTTTCGCATTACATTAAAATGGCAGGTGGATTAGGTGAGACCGTGTTGATTAAAAAATACAGTCACCACTTTACGCACGAGCTGATGGCGAAAAGCTACATAAAGGATACATTTGGCGCCACTTTGGTCGAACTGTCAAAATCTCGCACACTTACATGACAGAGATAATAATATATGGAGCTGACTGAATATAGGCCTAAGTGAGGAGCTGAGAACCCCATGAGCAAAAAGTAACATCAGCACCGTTAAAAACATCTCCAGATCGAAGCACTTTCATTAAACACTAGACATTTATATTTCTGTGGGCTCAGTGTGGAATGATTTTGCAAAAATATCACTGAATCCGTGATGTAAAATACACGTGGAAGGACTGAGACCCGTAATTTTTTTGGAGCTACAAAGCTCTAAGACATTTATTCGCACCGCGGTTTAAAAAAAACTGTTTGTGTGAAAACAAAACAAACATGCGAAGTCATTCATGAGACGTCGTACAGCTTAATTTTTTCCATTCGATGGGAACAAATTACCACAATATTGCTCGCTGGGTTCAGCAGTACCTCAGGTGGAACAACAGGAAAGTAAACGTCGTTACCACTTCAATAATCAATTTTCTAAAAAATTAATGTAAAGCAATTTTCATGGAAAGTGACAAAATCCTCACGACGAATAATGACTGACCGCTCGAGCTAAAGTACTTTGGTAACGGAAATCAATAACGCGGCACACGCCGAGCGCAAGGAATTGCTTCAGCAGAGACGTGCAGAGTTTGTACTTGGCAAGTCACCCTCAGCATATTTCAGCTCTGTGTCACTGGTAAGTTACAGTTGTACAGATAGTGTTTTAAGGTAATAAATCTTAAGCAAACTGCAATTGTATATGAAAAAGTTTGTATACTCTTAATTCAAATTATTGATATCAATCAGTGGAATAACATTCACTAAAAGTCAGTCGATAAGCTTGTGCTGACTGGCAAATCAAGGAAATGATCTTGGAACAAGCGACTTGTATTACATTAGAATTCTCGACATTCAGTGGGAATAACGAATTAATCAAAGAAATTCAGCCATCATATGAATAAGGTGTCAGGCATTGATTATAATCTTATAAGCAGATAATTACAGTCCCTCAGTTTTCACTGATTTGTCTAAATTCTCACAATTTAAGATTTAGAGTGAGTGTAAAAATAAATTATATGCTAGGTTTTTAACATAAATCATCAGTCATCTGGGAATGTATTGCGTACGTATTGCCAAGCTGAATGAAATAGAATACCAGCATTTTAATTGTAAATCAAAACTGCAGAGTGGATTTAATATGATTGTAACCTCGCATATAATTTGCAACAGCTCTTGCAAATGCATTGAAACTGCAGTCCTCATTCATAACATAATACCCTATTCCGAGATTTGTTACAGGCATATTTGTTACATATTAGTACAAAACCATTTTTTTTATTCTTTTCTTTTGTTATGTGTTTAATTCGTTCTTTTATGTGTAAATAGAAAAATTAAAACATAAATATGTCTACATTTCACTTGTTTATTATGAATATCGCGCTCGCATGAATTACACGTACGTTTAACTTTATTCAATATACGATTCCACGCGTCTCCAAATAAAATATTTTATAATTGTCATGATTTAAACCTTTTTAAGGCAATGTGAAAAAATAGTTAAATTATTGTGCACATGCATTTTAAAGGGGGACATGCAATTCAATGGATAATAATACTTGTCATTTATTTTCAAGTATATAAGCTAAGCTTTCAATATTGGACTGTCTTGACAAACATTCTCCTATTTTGGTACCCAAGCGAAATATTCAGATAACATAGAAATTTCGCATGGTAACATTTGCCCAGGAACCAAAAAAATTTCCAAACATTTGAATTACGGTTTTGTGCACACGTGCTTTATTGTACAAAATATTGATTTTTGTAAATGACGTTACTTTTATGGCTTATAATAGTAAATTCGGAATAGAAAAATTTTATCCTATGTATGACACACTTTTTTTAAAACAAAAACGATATGAAAATGTTTTAAATAAGATTATTATTTTATTTTAATGAGGATGTGTTCATTTATCATATTAAACAACATATATTGATGTTGCGATAACATGAAAACTTAATACAAAATTTTTTTTTTATATGAATTAATAAAATGTTTCGATTGCAAAATTTGCATTTATGATTTGTTTTGAAAAATGCTTTTTAACTTCCACCTTTCTCACAAATTAAAAATTTATTTTCTGATCGGTTATTTACTCATATAGAACCAAAATGTGAAATAAACTATATATATATATATATATATATATAAATAAATAAATTTTTACTAAAATGGGTATTTTGGACATTTTTTTGTTTGCGATTTTTCAAAAATATGTGTTTGCACAATACGAATTTTTTTATAATAATAAGACATTTTATAATATTTTTTATAAAAATAAAATGATTAATTTCGCTAACTTTTTCTCTTCTTCTAACAGCAGTCATTTTTTCGAGTTTTTCTTGTGATTTCATAAAACACTTTCCATTCAAAAATAATTCCCCAATCAATGGAATCTTTCAACTTTTTTTATTTTTTTTTAAATTTAAGTTGACAATTATAATATTTACCCAACTGTTTAATGAAGTAAACAGATAATTTCAAATTCAATGAATTTTTTTTTAAATATGGTTAACACTTAGATAACTTGATAAAGATTTTTTATATTACCAAATTTCTAAAGGTTACTTTCTAATTCTCATAATAATTTTTAATCCTTAAAGAATTCTTTTAGAAATTCTAAACTTTCCAAATTGTGCCTTATTGAAAAAAAATTAAATTCTTAATACTTTCTTCCGTCCATTCTTTAATTTCAAAATTTCCTTCCAAAAACACAAAGTATATCAATACTTAGATAAAGATTTCTTACAGTTCCTTATTTTAAATTGTACACTTGACATGACATACAATAAAAAAATATTTGCAGGATCACCAAATTGAAAAAGGTCATGATGTATAAAAAGTGCGAATTCTCGTTGGTTTATATCATACCAAAATGGAACGTTTCAATTTAGTATATTCTGTAATATTAATTACAAATTTTACTTCTTCAAGCAGTTCTCTCATTCAAAATGGAGGATTTATCAGGATGTCATTTTCCGCATTTAGTGGCAATATCGTTAACTATCAGCAACACATAATTTTTAAATTGTTGACATGGTACAAAAGTGTTGCGGCTCTCCCAAAAGTTAAACATTTTGGCCATTTGGAATATAAAAATTTGTCATAGTTGATAACTGTGAAATTGTGTTAACCTAATATGTATTTCGTGTGTAATACTAAAAATAATACTGTAATGAAAAGTTTAAATATGATGCTCTACAACGGGGACAAATTTTCAAAATAGACATAATTTCATAACAACATTCGTCGAAATCTACAAAATTAATGAAAAATTCCAAGACATGTTGTAGGTGTGGTAGTGGTTTAGTACAGAACTACAGGGAATTATCAACTATACAAGACAGTCAATCTGTATGACAGTCCGACAGGTAACGTCACATTAACTTCAAGAAGTGCCCATCCTGCATCTCAATCCAGACAATCACACGTCTATATAGGCCTCTCACCTGGTACATCTGTGCGGCCTCTCGACCATTTACATTCATCTAACCGTATGTGAAGATTATCTTGGTCTATTCTTACTGCACCATACAACGCGCTTCCACTCACTAAACAAGCAGCTCAGAGACTACGCATACATACTCGGTGTGTGATACGGGCGGAGTTCCAGTGGTGCAGTCTCCGTACTGACGACTACACCCTTCCTGGTTTGCTTCTCATCTTTCATGCCTCCTTTGCGAGTTCTGCTGTTCAACCCACACCCATGCCTCTGCTCTATTCGCAGTGTTTCAGTACATTTTAACAGTGATTCTGGACATTCCCGAATAAAATTATCACTTTATTAATTTTTTATTTGGTTCACATCCCATTCAGGAATCACCTCAGAAAATTTTCGCTATTGTTCGGCCTCGCCGCGTGTAAGAAACACTTTTCTCAAGAAACAAGCTGACTACGAGGCAGATTATTACCCAGAAGCAAAATTTTGTTAGGCCAACATAGGCCCAATG
>NQII01009576.1:33362-45545 GCA_002778355.1 Clitarchus hookeri | reverse complement strand
GCTTTTTATTGCTTAAATAAGATTTGCACTTATTATAAAAGTTGTAGAATATGAAATTCTCTACAACTTCTGTTTGAAGTTTTTTTTCATACGATCAACCGTTTCTGCGGTAGACCGCAAAGAGTGCGCCGCGCACAGTCATATATGGTCTAATGCAAGGTCAAGCGTGAGTTACGGTTATCAGTACGTTGGATAAAGTTAATTATTTACTAAAAAAGTATAATTATTAAACAATGCCCATTATTTATGTACTAATTATAAATTACAGCATCTTTTGGAGTAACTATTTTTATCATTCCCATAACGTGAAGAGCATTATTACCGTCAAGAGTACTGACATTAATATCTGCATTGTCTCCAACATATTGTACCAACGCACCCGACTCTGATGGTAAAATACGAGGCTGTGGATGGTAAACTGCTGAAACTTCATATTGTACAGTATTACTATATGGAGCAGCAAATCCCAAAGTTGATAAAACATCCAATAATTTTTTAGATCCATATCTTCTGTGAAGAAATACAGATAGGCCTAATAGTAACTGTGATGAAAATGACCGTTCTCGTATCGAAGCCATTATTGCGTGACTGATAGATGTGCATTTCGTTTTTAAATGATCCACTCGTCCTTTTCTATTTTTTAATATAATTTCTTCCAAAAAATGTAATAATGTTTTTGGTATTTCTTCATTAATACCATCTAGCATTTTATTCGGTGGTGGGTACGTCTTAGTTTCAAC
This sequence comes from Clitarchus hookeri, assembly GCA_002778355.1. Taxonomy (NCBI): domain Eukaryota; kingdom Metazoa; phylum Arthropoda; class Insecta; order Phasmatodea; family Phasmatidae; genus Clitarchus; species Clitarchus hookeri. Next base: position 44,805 of record NQII01009576.1, on the reverse strand, counting down.
TACAGATGATCTAATATCTTCCCTAATAATTGCCGCAGCAGCTTCTACAATCCGTAAACGTTCTTCTGCAGGAGTGCTTTTTTTATTTTCGTACCAAGATTTTGATAATACATTAACCTGTGTATCACGGAAAGATATAATTGTAAATGCTCCTATTTTTTTTGTGATTATTATGTCAGTTAAATATTTTTGTTGTAGTTTTGTAATAATCGTCTTATCGTCTGGTACGTACTCCGTAAGGACATCTTTCAGCTCTTTCAAAGTAAATTGAGAATCTTCATTATTTTCTATATAACAAAAAATCTCCTTCATTGCTTGAGTGACTTCATCATTTTGGCGAGGCTTCTTATCAGCAGATGGTACTCGGGTTAAAAGTTGGTATAGCAAGTAGTATGATACTTTACTTCAGCAGCGATCAAATCATACTCGTAAAGTATACGTTCCTTTACTAATTCTCCTAAGGAATCGTTGCTTTCTTCTGCTTTTTTAATAACGTTGTCTTTGAATGCAAGAGTACTTACATTACTTATTTTCCGTCTATACTTATCTTTTTTTTTCCTTTCTGCTACTTCATTAGCTTCTTGGCCACAAAATAAGCACAATTTTTTAAAATCAAACACTTCATTTCTTTTTTTACGAGGTGCACTTGACGTTGAAGGTTCACCCTCTTCTGTGCGTCGTTTCGATGCAACAATAGCATTTTTACTAGTGTAAACTTTTCGACACTCGGAATGCACATTCACAGAACTTAAAGTATTTAAATAGTCTATATGTCCATCATTCCTTTCAATACTTGCAGTTTTTAAAGTTTGTAAACCACGTACGACATTCACAGAAACACCTTCTGAAAGTGACTTATCACATATAAAACACAAATCAGCCATAGCTCTTAAAACCGTACGTCCGTCGTTGCGAAGATACAATTTCAAACTAACGAATAATCTTGACAAAGAGAACGTGGCCTTGAATACAATAGAACATCTGTCCCGGCTATAAATAGAAAAGGTCATAGGGTAGGGACAAGTATTTCCAGGTATATAAGTATTAAAACATTTACACGTTTTAAAGAAAACGTATATAATGTCGTTTTAACTTAAAATATAACTAAAATATACATTCCAGAATTATTAATATACTATAGTTAAATATAAATAATTAAGTCACTTATTTTAATTAAATATAAATAATTTATAATTAGTACATAAATAATGGGCATTGTTTAATAATTATAATTTTTTAGTAAATAATTAACTTTATCCAACGTACTGATAACCGTAACTCACGCTTGACCTTGCATTAGACCATATATGACTGTGCGCGGCGCACTCTTTGCGGTCTACCGCAGAAACAGTTGATTGTATGAAAAAAAAGTTCAAACAAAAGTTGTAGAGAATTTTATATTCTACAACTTTTATAATAAGTGCAAATCTTATTTAAGCAATAAAAAGCGAGATATTCGCGAAAAACCGATTTTTATGACCTTTGACCTTCAATATCTTAAGACGCGGACACGATAACATTGGTGACTTTTGAGACAACATTAAGAACGACAAAACAAAGGCTTATACCAATTTACAGCTTATTATCTTTCATTCCGAGGTTGACCCCTTTTTTTACCTAATATGACTGGGCTATTTACAATATCCCACTATTGCCACCCAAAAATGTAGGACAAATATGGCTATGTCGCAAGTATGTATTGGTACCAAAAGTACATACCTTTTGAGAAAAACCATGTCTCGTCCAAGTACATGAACATCCATCCTTCTTCCTTCACCTTCTGATATTGCCTCAGGAAATCCCTTAGCATTCCTGAGATTTTCGGATCTTCCAAAAGCACCTTCCCAGCATCAATTTTCTGGTGGCCACGATGTAGCTTCTGGCCCCGCCTTGCTCCCTGAAGATCTTCTACAGGAGTCCACCAGCAGCACAATGTTGAGTGGCGGGGCGCTGTGTTCGGATGTAGTTTATTGCCAGGTGTAAGGCAGTTCATAATTGTAGCCATGATGTGGCTTCTGGCCCCGCCTTGCAATAAACTACATAAATAGTACCTGATTGTGTCTGTAATTGTGTAATATGCAGAGTCAGAAGTTTAGTCTGCAGCTTTCTTGTTTCAGCGTTTCTCTCTTTTGCTGCAACTTCAACTGACTCAGTTCTTTCATTGATTCATTTTCTTCTGTTGCAAATTGTTTGGTTAGTTTGATTAGCATGATATTAGCAGCATGAAGGGCATTATTTCATTCTTCTTACTACGCTGCATTGCTGGCCGCCGCCTGCTATTCCAGGAGGATGTTTTCTGGTTGTTTGATGCATGACCATCTGTAACTACTGCACTATCAGACCTACTGTGCTTGCTGCAGCGAGCAGTTTGGAAAATGAGGAGCGTTGTCTCTTGCTTCCCATGGAGAATTCTGATATAGAATCTCTCTGACTCATCAGCCTCTTGTAAGATAGATATAGCATCTGTAATGGCTGGTAATTATGCGCGAAGTGCCGGCACGCAGAACAGTTCGGGAAACATTTGCATAAGAAAGTGGTCAATAAGAACCAGATGAGTCAGACCACTCCCGGACAACATGTGGACAACCTCTCGGCATAGGAGTCCTACAACATTGCTACCTTGGTTAGTCGCAAGAGCTCTCAAGATGTTGAATAGGTGAACCCGTAACTTCTCGCAGCTGCCAAAAAATGCCGTTAGGGAAGAGCAAATTTGGATATTGGGAGTCACCGTCTCCCATGTTGACCCAGATATGTTTGCTAGACCAAGTGTTCCACCAAACGTATCAAACGGGCTTCTGACCTACTCAGGTGCATTTTCTGCGGTGAGATTTTTGTACATCACCATAAATATCACGCAGCATACGGAAACTGGTGTCTGCAGATTATCAGAAAATGCTTCTGTCCCCCTCTTCTGTACCGCATCACATGGCCGCCTGTACCCTGGATGCTCTAGTCAATACTGATGCCTCCTCCACGGTTGTAACAGGGAAGGGAACTAACACAACATCAGACGTCTTGTAGGCTGACTAGAGCTGGGGGAGTAATGTGGCTGGATTATCGACCAGTGACAACAATACCCGCAAGTATGCAGCTGATCCGAACGCTCCAAGACTGTCTTGTGAAAGTTCTTGTTGAGGGGAGCAGTAGAGGTTCCCAAGATGGAGGAGTGCAATCTCTGATGCAGCATCCACTGGAGCTTCAGAGGAAGCATACGCCATTTGCACTTCAATCCCACGATGCTCACGAACCTTAATCTCACGAGGCCCTTTTACAGTTTCCCGCACCTCTGCCATCCTCAACAGAGTCATGGGTTGCCTGTTGGGACCCTCCATGTCTTATGAGACTAAGAGCAGTCCCGCCATTGTTCATCATTGCGGAAGCTCAAGAGCGGGGGTAGTCCAAGCCCCGTGAGGGCCCTTTACCACCCAATGGGGTTTTTTCATCTAGCCTACAGGGAGATTAGGAACGAGCGAGCTTGGCCCCCTCCCAACTCCCTGCACCATCCCAATCTGTAGTTAAGGAGGTTACCCTCCTTAGCTAACATTTAGGAGCCCGCTGAGTTTCTCCAGCAAGCCCGGTACCCAGACTATTCCCCTCATTTCTCGGCCAGGTGTTTAAATAAACTAAGAGGAATTTATTGCCAAATAGTAAAATTAATATTACTAATCTCATGAATATAATGGAAACAAAGTCTGGTTGCTTATGCTCGCGCATGAAATGTTGGTGAGGTTGAAAGATAATGGCCATGACTAGAGATTGTAATTAATTGTTAAAGAGACAGTGCTTTACATGAGCAGTAGAAAGTTATTTATGAAATAAATTGGCGCGCTTTGAATGTTGACTTCAATGGAGACGCATGACGGGTGCTTTTATCGCAGACTATATTATTTTTAATTGTTTGTTTTATTTAGACTGTCTTTAGGTTAGTAAACGCGGCATTTTGGGACGTTTAAGTTGAGTGTTAGTATAGGGAAGATATTTGCAGAGTGTTCTAATTGCTTGGTTACTGTGTGTTTCTATTTTATCGTAATATTTGTTGTTTTCTGAGACAATTTTATTTCCTCTTAAGGGTATTTTAAGGGCTTCGTGCAAGTCAGCTATACGAGTGAAATAAGGCGCGTTTCGCAGAACTTTTAAGACTTTGTTTTGCACATTTTGTAAAGAGTTAATTAATACTTTGGCTGCAGTTCCCCAGATTTCGTTACCATACATAACCCGGCGGTACTCGCGTCTCTTTTTAAGTCATAAACAGTCGCGCGAGGGTCGAAAAGACCCAGATTTTAAATGTTGTGTTTTTAATAACTCAATGAAATTTCGAGATAATTTGTAAATATATTAGAAAGAGGATAGTAAAACAAACGTAAAAATATAAAATGTTTATCATTTAGTCACTGGTAAATGTTACTTTTTACCATATAGGAAGTAGAAAATCACTTCAACTTTGTTTATATAATCTAGAAACAAATTCTTTTTTATTATTACAAATAATCAACAATCTTCTAAATAGTGGAACAATATTGAACATTATACGTAACATATTTTTATAATCAGTCTCCAAATTCTTATTTTTTATTCTGTCAGTGTTACAACAATCTGATCTTAGTTTTGGCTTAGTTTTTGATTGCAATTGATACATATAAATGTAGTATGATCTCTACAAATATAAGTACAGCAAATTTGGCATTGCGTTTTGGTTTTTCTGTCCTTTTTGGTAGGGCAGATCGAACATCGTCCGCGCACATTACTAGACCCTGGCAAGGCCGGTCTGTCTGTATTTTCTTCTCTTCCAAGTACTTGAAACATTCTGTTTCGGATATGTCGGGGCAAAGTAGTGATAGAAGACCTCCTCTCTATCTGTGGTTTTACCAGAAATATAGCGATTTCCTTCAAAAAGTTGCGTCTTGCTATAGTTTCTTTTTGTAAACGAGTCATGTTTGCGTTATAAATGACATACGCATTTATTGCTCCCACATTCATGAGTCCAAAAAATATAGTTAGAGGCCATCTTTTGCTTACCCTTGAGACAGAGTAAGTGCCACACATCTCATCGACGACGTCTACACCACACTTGTGAGCATTGTAATCTGTTATGATTTCTGGTTTCTGTTTTTCTCCAGTATCAGGATTTATTTTCGCATCATGATGCATTGTTGAAGCAAGAAGCACCACTTTTCTTTTCTTTGGCGAATAGGAAACCAACGTGCAATTATGCTGAAAGCCAAAGTATGTGGTGTTTTCTTCGCGCCGTCGTGTAACAACAAAACATGGTGGTATTTCTGGTTTATTTTTACGAAGAGTTCCTACAACTGTTAGTCCATAATCTTCAAACAACTCGGTCATCAACGGGAAACTTGTGAACCAGTTATCCATCACCACGTTCCGATGAGAGCCCCTGATTTGCTCAACCATTCGTTTTACCACATCGGACGCAGAATTGCTCACACTATGTGTCCCTCCATTTTGCTTGCCAGTGTAAACTTCTAGACGGGCAGTATAATAAGTTCTTGAGTCAGCCATTACAAATATTTTAATCCCATATTTGGCGGGCTTATTGGGCATGTATTGACGAAATGGACAACGGCCACGGAATGGTTCAAGCTTTTCATCGATTGTCACTGTATCTCCCAAAGAGTAATGTTTTTTTATAATTGCATCGAATTGAATAAAGAAGTCTCTGATTGCTGCCAATTTATCGTTTTGTCTCCTTTCTTCTCGTGTATTCAGATCATCAAATCTCAGACAACGAAGTAAGAAGTGGAATCTTTGGCGAGACATTGTAGCAATGCATAAGTCTGATCCAGTGCCATCAGTTGCCCACAAGTCTAAAGTATTCAAGTGAGCTCCACGAAGTTTTCCACAATAATAAAGAAGCCCAAGTAGTGCCTTCAACTCCATCACATCCGTTGGCAAACAGTCTCTTTCTCTTTGGAATCTGTCGTGGATAGTATCAATATACATATTAGTATATGTTACAACTAGTTCTAATAAACTGTCAGGAAACATAAGACACCAGCAGTCGGAAGGCGTAAGTGCATCTTTTGCTTCATTGATTGGCCCTGGTACTTGGCTTATGATATTGTGACTACGGGTGCGAACATTTCTTGGAGGCTCTTCAATATTCCAATGAGCACCATTCTTACCCAGGTAGTAACCTTGACGGATGTAACTCAGAGGCACATCATTCAGATCGGGTCTTCTTTGCAGCAGATTGGCAGACACATTGCCGGAACGAAAATCTTCAGGCTCAGGAACTTCATCGTCCTCAGGAAATTCATCTTCGCCACTCTGACAGGAATCTGAATCATAGTTGTCAATCTCCAAATGGTCTTCAATTTCTGAAGACATTTCACCTTCAATGTCTTCCTCTTCTAAAATGTTTGCTATTCTTTGGTCATTCAAACGGTTTCGCGCCATATCTACAAAGAAATAAAATCGAAATAATATTTTTGAAATCGAAAAATTACACTTACATATTACGTCGCGCACGGGTCGAAACGACCCATACTCACTTGACACGTCTGTATTATCCAAACGCCGCGCGGGAACTAGCTGCGGCGGGGTGTGCCGATAGCCTATAAAGGTACTTGAAGGTACCTAGCGCGACGACACGAATGAGCTAACACAAAAACAGTTATGACACACAAACTAGAGTACTGGGTCTTTCCGACCGAGGCGCGACTACCCGCGGGTTAAGTACATCTAGGTTGTTTTCTTGAAGCCTGGCCTCTAGTTCCTGGTTTAGGATGTCAATAACTGGCCAAAGGATTGAAACTTTGTAATACTGTTCTACAGATTCAAATGGAGCTTTACTCCCTCCCCCAATTATGGAGTGAATGTTCCTCTTTCTTGGCTGCTTGGCTGCTCTAAACCCGCACTTCTCAGCAATTTATGTGCAGTGATTGAATAACTGAGTAAAAAACTCCTCTGTTCTGAAGGATTGTAACACTACAAGTATGCCGTTTTTTACTGATTTCACAAATTCGTAGGTCACTCTGCTTGCCTGAAGGGTCTTTGACAGTAAGTCACATTGTGTTAGAACTCTCCTGAGTAATAGCAAGTCGAATACAAAGTTGAAGTCCTCCATACTCTTTAACAAAGCATTGGCTTTGTAGAGTCGTCACAGTGGTTTCAAAATTATCTAACAAAGAACGCATTGCTTCTACACAGCAAGCCCATCTGGTATCACTCAAAAGACTTCAATGTTGCTTATAAATTATTTACTTATTCTATAGGTGTTGTTGTTTGATCAGTTTCTCAATGATTTCTCAAACCCTGAGGTGCTGTAATGTATCTTAGTCTTAAAACAGTCTGGAAACCTACGTTGGTAGTCTTTGTTATGTTTTATTAATATTAATAATAAATTCAATAAGTTAAATATAATTTAGGAGATGGTATTTGGTGTGAGACACGCGTGAGGTTANTGTTTTATTAATATTAATAATAAATTCAATAAGTTAAATATAATTTAGGAGATGGTATTTGGTGTGAGACACGCGTGAGGTTAGAGCAGGAGACAGTGCTGCCGTTTCTAGGTGGGGAGGGATGGCCCCGCCCCCTCTGGTGTGCACGGCCAATCAGAGCAGATTGCATCAGACGAGGTCTCGGGATGAACTGAGCTCCCGAGCGCTGGCGCAAAACTAGTTTTGTTAAACGTGGTGAATTCTGTCCTGGACCGATCTGAGATTTTTCTTGCCAGTCACGGGTTTTGATAGTGCTAGTTTTATAGTGGGAGTTCTTTAATCACGTTTTAAACTTGTAAATGTGGCATTTTTGGTCCTCTGGGGAGTACTTTCCTAACCTTCTAATTATCTGATTTTTATGTAGGGCCATGTTATCATAGAATTTATTGTTCCCTGACATGATTTTGGTACCTATGAACGGAATTTTAAGTGCGTTACATAGATCTACCATTCGTGTGTATTTGTGTGAATTTCCTATTATTCTTAGGTATCTATTTTGAACGATTCGATCACATTTGTCTTGGATGCACGGTAAATTTGATTCTAATTACAACTTTATTGTAAAAGGCTATTGTAACGAAAACAGCTAGAGAGCGAATTATTTTCAATTTTATAAAACTTTAGAATTGATGTGGCAGCATAAGATGCTTTTAAATCGATCTAAAAGGTTTGCATATCTAAAAGTTATTGTTAAATGCAACTTTTCCGCACTATTAGAATTGAATAAAAAAAAAGTTCCACCCTAATGTTTTTTTATTGAAAAGAGTAAAAACGTACTTCAACCGGTTTTTTTTAATAGCACGTCTATTAACCAATGTTGGGTGAGCGGGCCAGAGAAAAAAGCAGATTAGCAAAATTGCTGACCCAGCTGCATCAGTCGCAACACGAGCAGCTAAAGCAACCTTTCCAACACCAGCCACAGCAGCTCCAACACCAGCAGCCTCTCCCCTAGCAAGAAAGATGCAGTAAATGTAAAGCGGGGAAGTTGTTTACTAAAAAATGTGCTTAAATTGTGTTAAAGAAGATATAATAATAAACTTTTTTAAAGTTAAACCATTTACTATAATAAAATATAGGGGGGAAGGTGATCCCCACGCTGCTTTTTTGAAATTCGAAAAATCAGGAGACTATAAGTTTTTATTTTGTTAATTATTTATAAAGTTAATATTATTAAAAATATGTGTTCCGTTTTTTATAATTTTCCAATAGTTTACACCTACAACCATGTCGTTTTTTCACTTGATTTTTTAAATCTATTCCACTTTATTGAAATATTTCATAGTTTTTAACTAAATCCCAGCCTTTAGTTTTTTCAATGTGCAGCATTTCGTGCAAGTCTGCCTTTGCTTTAGAATATTCTTTCTGAAGGTTTTTAATTTGGTTTTTAATATCCCTAGGTTTTAAACATTTTTCCTGTAATTGCACAAACTCTTCTTCCATCCCCGCAAATACACCACTTGGCATTACCTGAGTTGCGGTGGTATTCATTTCAATGGGTGCTTCACTATGGAGACTCCACTGTGGACACTGTGGCTAGACGAATCTAAGCGGTATATATATTGGATTAGCTGGTATTTTCTTTTTAACTTATTATTTAGCTGTATGTATGCGAGCCTTTCTAACTCACGATTAGACTTGACCTTCACGCATGCACTTCCGACAAGGAAACTCATATATAGTAATGTATGCACCTCGGTGAGGCAACACACAAATGATTCAGCTTGGCCTCATTATTATGCCAGAAATAATTTTTTTCTCATGCAAATAAGAGGTTTGCCTCACGTTCCCCCTCCTCTATAGACTTGTATTTTTTTCATTCAAGGCAGGAAACCATATATAATACTATCCTAGAAAACTTTCAGACATCAACTCCTGAGTCACTTTTACAATGAATCGTTGTGACTGTAGGGGGCCGCTGCAGCAGAGGAAGCGCCGGCCATCACGGCGGGGTCCGCTGTCGGCCAGATCAAGAAGGGGCCCTCCAGCATCATCACACCCCAGGACAAATGAGCTGGAGGGACCGGCACAAACAGGACCGCCATTATTAATACCAGGGTTTTTATGCCGGCGCTGCTGCCCCCACCTGGTATCTCGTACAATTTTTAATTTATATACTATGCCACCCATACAGTGGTGAATATTAAAATGGTAAATAAAATTTAATTTAATTTTTTCAAAGTGTTACATCTTATTTTAGGATACTGAAATGAATTTATTTTTATCACAGTTGATATTATTAATCATTATTGTGGTGGTGTTGGTTTTAATCACTGAAAAAGTTTTAAATACCCCCACCAATCATAAAAAGTTTTCAAACTTTAAAGAGATGTCTAATTCGCCGGCACTTCTACCACATTCAACACTTCAGTCGTATCAAACCCCCGAATATGATCCCAGCCATAAAATATCTATATATTTTTGGTTTCGGAAATAGTGTTGTAACCCATCACTCTGTAAATTTTGTTATGACTGTGATACAAAGTTGGTTAACCAATTTAAATCGAAAAAGCTTTCCAAAAACTTGTATATAAATTTTAATTTTACGAGTACAAAACACGATATGTTATTATTTACAGTTGATGATATTTTGGTAAAGTGTCTCAATTTATACATAAATGATTACATTATATATTTTGTACTATTTAACATCTTTGACGAGTCAAAATGGAGTTTCAATTCTGCCTTCACAATATTTAAAAATATTGCAAACAACTGGCAATGGACGTGGCTCGAGATACAGCGATTCCTCTCTTCAAGAGCGCTGTATTCTTTGGAATGGAAAAACAGAATTTCCATCAAAGTATCCATATAATTATAAGAGTGAATAATGTATTTATACATTTCGACTATAAAAAATATAATAACTTGGTGTGCCTACACTTTGACTTTTGATTATTTTAAAGATTCCTTTGATGAAAATGGCATGTTATTTCAGTTTTGTTGCGGGGGTAGAGTTTTACTGGAAACTGTAACCATCAAACAGTCCGTCCCTCCATACGATGAGAGTGATATGAATAATACTAAGGATGGTATTTCTATTTTATTCGATCACAATTCTGAAATTGGCTTACGAGATAAAAATGGAAATAATGTAATTATTTCTAAAAAATCAAAATCCACTGTGAAAATTATTTAACTTCTAATAAATAATAACTACTTTTCGAGCACTTGTACCATCATGGCCTGGAAAGTGGCTGGTGCACACTTTAGCCCGAACGGCATGGCACAGAACTGGAAGCGTCTCCCATCAGGGGCGATGAATGCTATTTTGTGGCGNGCCAGTAGCCGCTGCGCAAGTCCAATGATGTCATCACCTTTGCCTTCCCTAGTGTGTGTAGTGCATCCTTCACACTGATGTATGGTGGGGGTGCGCTCTGAGTTATTAGATTCAGGGGGCGAAAGCCCACACAGAACGTGATTGCGCTGTTGTACTTGCTGTGTGTGGGCTCGATGACACCTTCGGCTAGCATCTCCCTGATCTGCTCCTTGATGATGGTACACTGGTGGGGTTGGTAACTGCGTGGTCCTGCGAAAAGCGGGCGGTCGTGCTCTAATGGTATGGAGTGCTCTGCAATAGTGGNATCTGCTCCTTGATGATGGTACACTGGTGGGGTTGGTAACTGCGTGGTCCTGCGAAAAGCGGGCGGTCGTGCTCTAATGGTATGGAGTGCTCTGCAATAGTGGTCCGCCCTAAGGGGTCAGCGTCCGCAAACACGTCCCGTCTTTCTTGGAGGATCTTTTGCACCATTCCCCGGTACCCTTCTGGTACCTCATGGTCCAGTTCATCCAGCTGGACGCCTGGTGTGTGGCTAGTGGTCCGAACTCGTAAATGGTGCGCCGTTCCTTCTGTCCAAAATGGATCCTGCGGGCCGCTGGCTCTACGATGGTGTTCTGTTCGGTGAGCCAGGGTATGCCCAGTATGGCGTCTTCCCGCAGGTCTGCAGACACTAGGGCTGTAGTGGTGGTCTCTACGTCCCTAATTC